>BMAU01020491.1:540000-795487 GCA_019973935.1 Trichonephila clavipes
ATCTAAAAGTCAGCAGGCACCTTAAAGAAAGGTATCAGTACGGGATATGTCCACGGTGGAGTGTGATGCAACATTCCACACGTCGTTCCATACTTTGCACAACATTATCCAGCAGCTGTTGAGGCAATTTATCCCATTCCTCTGTGAGTGCACGGATGAGGGTGTTCTTGTTTGTCGGAGGATAGTTTCGACCAGCAACTTACCTCCCCAAAGCATCCCACACATTTTCAATGGGGTTTAGATCTGGAGAACGCGCTGGCCATACGAGACGCTGAATACCCTCGCTGTCTAGACAATCCTGAACAACGAGTGTTCGATGACATGTTGCGTTGTCGTCCATAAAAACAAATTTATCACCGACAGCACCACGGAAAAGACGAACATAAGGAAGTAGAACTTCATCAATGTATCGTTGGCCCGTCATAGTCCCATTCGCAGCCACATGTAGGCGTGTGCGGCCATTGATCATGATGGATCATGATGGCCATGATCATCATGATTTTCCTGGATATTTTCTGGACGATAAGCAGTACCACTCTCGCGCCAGATCAGGTGCCGTCTACAATCCGATGACAGTCTGAACCTATTCTCATCTGAGAATAGTAAGCATGCCCAGTCCTGTTCAGTCCAATTGTGATGCTCACGACACCATTGCAAACGGGCAGTACGGTGCTGTCTGGTCAATGGGATACACACAACAGGTCTGCGTGCGTATAGTCCTCCTCCCCTCAAACGTCTGGCAACAGTTTTTCGGGAGATCTGCTTTCCTGAGGCAGCAAGAAACTGATTTGCCACCTGCTGAGCTGTGGTGCGCCTGTTCCTTTTTGCTGATAGGACGATATATCTGTCTTCTGCAGGCGTCGTACTTCTAACACGACCTCCCCCGAGCCGTCTACTACACATTCCAGTAGTTTTAAATGAATTCCACAGACGTGAAACAACGCTGTGAGCGATGTCGAACTCCCTGGCAACATCTGTTATTTTTCGCCCTTCTTCGATCTTTCCAATAATTCGGCCACGCATAAAATCATCTATGTGATGTCGGGAAGACATGCCAAAAATTTTAAGTTCGTCTATTAAATCTTTCCTGTAAAACTTTGACTTGAAACAACAACTGTCCACACGCGTCAAAACCTTTAAAGCTCTTATGAACGCTATCACGTGATGAACAGACGTGGAAAAAAAATTTGCATACTCATACTTCTTCTTACTAATATCCCGCACTTATTCTAATTTTCCACATTTTGCTTGCTTTCATTTTGTGGTTGCTATGGATGATAGTGTTATCCGTCCTTAGCAATTGTAGAGCAGTGTATATGTATATGTATATATATATATATATATATATATATATATATATATATATATATATATATATATATATATATATATATATATACATATATATATATATATATACATATATATATATAAATACATATATATATACATATATATATATAAATATGTATATAATATATATATATACATATATATATATATATATATATATATAAATATGTATATATATATATACATATATATACATATATATATATAAATATGTATATATATATATACATATATATACATATATATATATAAATATGTATATATATATATACATATACATATATATATATACATATATATATACATATATATATATATAAATATGTATATATATATACATATACATATATACACTCTGTCGCAAAAAAATATATGCACCCAGAAGAAATCAAGCTACAATCACGAAACTCGGCAAGAATGTAGTCTGGTAAGAGATATGCAAATGATTAAAATTTCGAAGCCAATGAGACAAGGCTAAGTGTGCTATGCGCATATTAGTTGCGCAACTGGGAGAGTTTAAAAGCATGAGTACGAGCGCCGTACGGCTATCCAAACGAATCTGATGACTTTGATAGACGATATTGAGACTTAGGATGCCTCTAAGACGTAACCGGCGGCAGTACGAGCAGCTGACGGACTTTGATAGGGGCCGTATAATAGGCCTCAGAGAAGCAGGTTGGTCGAATAGACGTATCGGCCGCCACCTCGGTCAGAGCGATATGGTAGTTGCTCGGTGTTGGCAACAGTGGATCACAGAAGGTAGAGTGTACCGTCGCGGAGGGTCAGGACGTCCCAGGAACACAAATGATCGCGAGGATCGTGCAATCAGAAGAGTGGCCACTTCGGCACCAACAACGTCGCTAGCATCGATTCAACGCCACTTACCTCCTTCCAGACATCCAGTGCCATCAAGAGAAACCATAAGGAGACGACTGACCGAAGTTGGCTTGAGGAGCCGACGTCCGCTAAGACGCTTACCACTGACCCCACATCATAGGCAGTGTCGACTGGATTTTTGCCGACCTCGGGCAACTTGGAGTGTGACAGACTGGAGACGTGTCATCTTCAGTGATGAATCCCGATTCAGTCTCAGTGCTGATGACCACCGCACACGTGTCTGGAGGCGCACCGGCCAGCGGTCCGATCCGGCATTTATTGTCGAGCGGCATACAGCAATTTCACAAGGTGTGACAGTGTGGGGAGCAATTTCTTGGGACACACGATCATCTTTAGTGGTCCTTCAAGGCACTTTGACAGCTCGCAGATACGTGGACGATATTTTAACGCCGATTGTGCTACCCATGCTATCAAGTCGCCCAGGTGCCATTTATCAACAGGATAATGCTCGTCCACATACTGCGCGACTCTCCCAACAATGTCTTCAAGGATATGACGTCCTACCATGGCCTGCCAGGTCACCAGATCTTTCGCCAATAGAGCATGTCTGGACGCGTTGGGAAGGCAACTGCAGCCGTCCCGAGATACAGGAGAATTAACTGCGCAGATGCAAAGACTATGGCAGGATCTTCCACAGGGGGTCATAAGTGATCTAATTGAATCGATGCCACGCCGAATTTCGGCTTGTATAGCTGCCAGAGGTGGCTTTACTACTTACTGATTTTTAACCTTTTGCAAGCTGTAACCGCTTAATAAAATGATATTTTGTTCTGAATTTTTAATCATTTGTTTATTTTCATATACACTACATGCATACCAAATTTCGTGAATGTAGCTCAATTTCTTCTGGGTGCATATATTTTTTTGCGACAGAGTGTATATATATATACATATATACATATATCTATATTCATATATATACATATATATACACATATATACATATATATATATATATATATATATACATATATATATATATACATATATATACATATATATATACATATATATATACATATATATACATATATATATACATATATATACATATATATATATATATATATATATATATATATATATATATAAGGTCGCGGTAGCCGAGTGGTATAAGTATCGGACCATGGCTTGCCTTGTCACGAGTTCGACCCAGTACCCTAAAGACCCGCCATGTAGGCAGCGATGCACGTTAAATCTGTCGAAAGCTGAAACGTCCTCCCGTTGGTGGGGTGTGGTAGTTAGGAGAGGGGGTGCTAGCTCAGGTGTCGTCCACGTCACTTGACCATGGTTCAAAATTACGTGCTCTGTCGTCAAAAGCCCTCATTTACCAGAATAGTGCGATGTTAATATTCAATCAATATATATATATATATATATATATATATATATATATATATATATATATATATATATATATATCGTTCAAATTTTCAATCGTTAATAAAATACTTTCTATTCGTCCACTCAATTTCAAGTACCTTTTTTTAAACTTGTAGTGGATGACACTTGATGTGAATACATTTTTTCAAATATTAATTCATTAATTAAAGTAAAAAATGAATAAATAGTAACAAAAATAATATTCAAACTACATATATACAAAGGAAAATCCTTCGATGTTTCCTTGTAGCGCAATGAATAGCGCGTTGGACTTCTAATCCGAGGGTCGTGTTTTCAAATCCCACCTGGAATAGCCTAATTTCTGAGAATGTGATTTCTTTTTTACTATACTGTTTTATTAGAATAATTAAATTTAATTAATGAATAAATGTCAACAAACAAAAGAAAAACAGTCCAACACCATATATAGAAACTAAAATGTAAAATTGCAATGAAAATCGCTCTCTAATTAGTCACTTAATATTGTGATTCTGTCATATGCATATACATATTTATATTAATTGTAATTACTTAATAACAAGTAACTAAAATAAAAATTTTCTTTGTTGACCTAAGTAAGAATTGACTTAAAAAATTTATTTTATATTACTTGTTTTTATATCCAGCTGTTATTGCGATAAAAAGTTATACAATTTCATTAAACTAAGACGAATAATTAGAATTTTTAAAAAAGCCTATATAATGCAAAAATTTATTGAAGAAATGTTTCACCAATAGACAATTCGCGAGGTCTATCCTCTTTCACTCTGGTTTTTTCCATCCATCCAAATCGGCACTATGAGATAAAATAACTCATTGCCGTAAATGTATGTCACAACTAAATAACATATAAAGGGTGTTTTTTTGAGAGGTATAGAACTTTAAATTGCAATAAAACAACGATGTATTATTCGATTGACATGAACTTTTTTTATTCGAAAGATAATCTTGTGGCATTACATTTTAAATACGATTTCTGGCATAGGACTGCCACGGCTGGCTCGGATGTAGTCCAATCTGGACGTTCAATTTTCGATGACTTTTTCCAACATTTGTGGCCATATATCGGCAATAACACGGCGAATGTTGTCTTCCAAATGGTCAAGCGTTTGTGGCTTATCCGCATAGACCAATGACTGTACATAGTCCTACAGAAAATAGTCTAGCGGTGTTAAATCACAAGATCTTGGAGGCCAATTCACAGGTCCAAAACGTGAAATTAGGCGGTCACCAAACGTGTCTTTCAATAAATCGATTGTGCCACGAGCTGTGTGACATGTTGCGCCGTCTTGTTGGAACTACAGCTCCTGGACATCATGATTGTTCAATTCAGGAATGAAAAAGTTAGTAATCATGGTTCTATACCGATCACCATTGACTGTAACGTTGCGGCCTTCATCGTTTTTGAAGAAGTACGGACCAATGATTCCACCAGCGCACCAAACAGTCAGTTTTTCTGGATGTAACGGTGTTTCGGCATACACTTGTGGATTAGCTTCACTCCAAATGCGGCAGTTTTGTTTGTTGACGTAGCCATTCAACCAGAAGTGCGCTTCATCGCTAAACAAAATTCGCTTATGAAAATCGGGAACAACGGCAATCTCGTTTTGGGCCCCTTCGACGAATCTACGCCTTGCTTGATGATTGTTTTGATGAATTGCCATACCAAACTGAGAATAAATCACTTGACAGCTGTTAAATCGGTCGCCATCTTGGAAAGTAATGCCAACTGAAACTTGTACACCTGGAAAAAAAACACTCTTTAAATAGTCAGGGAATATATACCGTATTTACTCGAATTTAAGCCATTTTCCAGCAGCTAATTTTAATCTAAGTTAATTTTACCAGTGTTAATGCTTGTTATCCAGTCTATCCTAGACATCGTTGTGTTCTCGTAATTAGGAAATTCTCCTGTACACGCTCAGATATCGTTAATAGCATTAAGACGAGTTCTCTACGGCGCAAGTAAGAAAAGGGAAGCAACTTTATATTCAGAAAAAACGGAAAAACAGTCACTGAGAATTTGATGGATGAAAGAAATATACTTTAATGGCGTATTGAAAATGATACATGTAAGTTTTGGTTGTATAAATGTTGAACAGTTTTTAATAATTCTTTTACATTCTAAAAAAATGTTGTGTAGAAAATGCATTGGATGGCAAGGAAGACGACATCGTGCGGGAAAATGGAAATGTTGACACCAATACCGATGTCAGCAGTGCCAGTGGGTGAGTGAATATTAACGTCACACTGTTCAGCTACAGGAGGGCTTTTGGTGACGGACAACGTAGTTTTGAACCATGGTCAAAGGACGTGGATGACACTATATATATATATATGGAGAGTGCGAACTAATAGTAGGAATTGAACCCTTATTATTTATTGCGTTTATCGTCTTGTCTACATATCGTGTAATCAAGTTTAATATTAAATTAATAAAAGTGATATTTTTAATGAAGATTATTTTAAGAGATGTGTAGTTTGTGTCCATGGTACTGAAATACTACTGTGGTGAAGACGAGAATTTATTTTTATTGAAGGTAGGAATTTAGATTCTTTAAAATATTCCATGAAGAACAGGAATTGGCAAGGCAATGTGCAATTTGTTACTTGAGAAGAAATGAAAATGGAAGTATAATCTAAAAAAATGCTGATATTACCTCTGTCCCCATTGTAATGTGAGACATAACATTACACCATGCTTCAAATTATATGCTCATATATATATATGCACACACACACAAAATCCTCAACCATTTGAAAAACAGCTATGAACATTAATTTTTTTTAAATATGAGAGGAATTCTTGTAAGATATATGAAATATTCTCCATAGCATGCAGAGTGTACTAGTAAAAAGCAAACATTTAGGGGTTTTGTGTTCCACAATTATAAATTTAAAAGTAGTGTAAAAACTTTTAAAATTGAAAATTAAAATTAAAATTTTCCTTTTTTCGCATTCTGATAAGAATTATGCTTAGTTAAATGCAATAAAAATGTGCCTTTTTTGGAACATTTTGGGCAAAAAAAACAGACCTTTTTAAGGGGTTAAACAATAGAAAAAGTTCAAGTTCCTATTAAAATAGGTTTTTTAAAATTTTTTCTCATGAGAGTTTTAACAAATGAAACTGTCCATGAGACTTTAGCTAATGCTATTATTCTAATAATGTATTTTATACATTATTTTTATTAATACATAAAAAATTCTCTATTTTAGAAATAAAGGTTTTGGGTAAGGAGAAGAAGTCGTAGTTTCAAGTTAAAAAATATTTTATCTTAAATTTCTAATTTTTTAAATTATTAAAGGAAATCAATGAATTATATTATATAATTCCATTCTATAAAAAAGAAAATTGCAAACAATGTCACTAGCAATTGTGAACATTCTTAAAGAAGATTTTACCTAGGAAAAAAAAAAAAAAAAACAGTATATTTAAAATAAATCAAGATTTAAACATTTTAAACTTTCATTTTGATAAAATTTCCAACTAAAATAATACATGATATACATACCAATTGCAGCAAGTTGTTTGAAATGCATGTAGTGCCCAGAAATGAAGATTCCCATTTCTGAAAAATAGATATGCGCACAAATAATATAAGCAAGCATTATATTTTTAATTAAAATTAGGTATACTATTAAATAACATGATACATTTAATGAATTATTAATAACATCCATTATACTAGAGATCTCCAAACCTTTCGGATCGTGTACCCACTGAAACAGTGATTCCCAACTACTGTGCCGCCAATTTTTTTTTAAATTATGAATTTTACTGCTCTAAGGAAAAAAACATTTAATAAATTCAGGAACCGAATAGTTCGGCCGTTTTATATAAATAAACTATTCAGAAAATTGTTATTGACCATTTGACAACACACGAGGAAAGGGTTATTCATTATTTCCCAAATTTAGATATTAAAAAAAAATTGATTGCGTTCACAATCCATTTGTGATAACGGATACATCTGTGTATGAATTAACTTTGAATGAAGATGAAGAACTAATTTCATAATCGAGATTTAATTTCAAAACATTCGGAAGAGTCAATTAATTCATTTTGAATTAAAATTAGAGGTAATTTTCCATAATAGCCAAAAAAATATGAATTTTGTTACATTTTTCTACATCTTAATTGTGTGAATTCGGATATTCAGCATTAAGAAAACCTCAAGACATTCTTAACCTTCCGAAAATCAAATTTTCAATTTTTATCTTAAAAAAAAGTAAATTCAATGCTGATTCCAAAAATGTATAACATGTATAGGTTTAAAGCTTAATACCCGAGTAATGGCAGTTTTAAAATGTAAACAATTGCTTTTGCGGTTAACAAATGTCTTGTACCTTGAGAAAAATGCATCTATAAACATTCCCTCCTAGAACCAGTTCTTGTTAAGATTAAAAACATAATTACAAACATATACATTATTTTGAAAACATATATTTAGAGACTTAACTGCAAAAGAACTTTTACTAAAATGTTTGCATGATCGTACCCAGAACCCAAATGAAAGCTTCAATAACTATGTATGGAATCAAGTTCCAAAAAACACATTTGTGAACAAAAAAAGTAATATATTAGTGTAATGGACGCATTGATATGCTTTAATGAAGTTGCACATACAAGAACAAAAGTATTAAGAGAACTAAAAATATATCCTGGGCTTAACACACACACACTTGTGAAGGCCTTCAAAAATTGACAAAGTTAGAATTTGTGAAACCGAGATGACAGTTCAAAAAGCCAGCAGAGACCACAACTATCGAAAAATAAAATAAAAGGAAGAAAGTTGCTTTAGAAGTGTTCATACAAGAAGAATACAAATCTGGAATGTTTTAAATATCAAATTTTAGTAAGCTGTACCATTTCATTTCGTTTTTTCAGTTTACTCAAAATCTGTTTTTCTAGTTTTTAGGTACATCCGTAGAAAAATCTATCCTTTATATTTTAATGAAACTTCGTATGAGCTTTTGCATAATAATAATGAATTCAATACTACTAATTTAATTCCTGAAATGATAGTATTTTTATTTTTACTGCCAATTTTCTAAAAAAAAATTACCGTTTTTATCAAAATTTCAGAAAGTCAAGCTTCAATTTTTTCAAAAAAAAATTCTAATAAAAAAAAACATAAAAAAAACTAGAACATTTAAATAAAGGTACAATTTTGTAACTAAAACAGCATGTTTTGTGGTTTTATATGTCATAAAAGGAAAAATACAGGTGCCTAATTAACACCATGTATACGAAAGCTACTTTTTGACGTGTACTTTTTCAAATCCTTATATTTCTAGAAATATTGTATACATTTAAAAATTTTACGTTTTAGTATATTAAGAAAAGTATATAGATTGTAATTTTTTATTTATGGAAACTTTTTGTTTCTGAAAATAATATTCCTTCGAAAATCGAAATTTTGCTTGTTTTGTGTTATCGAGAACGTCCCGATTCCCTTAACAGATATAATATATATATATATATATATATATATATATATATATATATATATATATATATGTATATATATATATGTATGTATATGTATATATATGTATATGTATATATGTATGTATATGTATATATATATGTACAGAGAGTGTTTTTTTTCAGGTATAGAAGTTTCAGTTGGCATTACTTTCCAAGATGGCGACCGATTTAACAGCTGTCAAGTGATTCATTCTCAGTTTGGTTTGGCAATTCATCATGAATAGACTCACGCCTGCACAACGCTTTCAAATCGTGCAATTTTATTTCGAAAATAATGGTCGATTTTCATAAGCGAATTTTGTTTAGCGATGAAGCGCACTTCTGGTTGAATGGCTACGTCAACAAACAAAACTGCCGCATTTGGAGTGAAGCTAATCCACAAGTGTATGTCGAAACACCGTTACATCCAGAAAAACTGACTGTTTGGTGCGCTTTATGGGCTGGTGGAATCATTGGTCCGTACCTCTTCAAAAACGATGAAGGCCACAACGTTACAGTCAATGGTGATCGGTATAGAGCCATGATTACTAACTTTTTCATTCCTGAATTGAACAATCATGATGTCCAGGAACTGTGGTTCCAAGAAGACGGCGCAACATGTCACACAGCTCGTGCCACAATCGATTTATTGAAAGACACGTTTGGTGACCGCCTAATTTCACGTTTTGGACCTGTGAATTGGCCTCCAAGATCTTGTGATTTAACACCGCTAGACTATTTTTTGTGGGGCTATGTAAAGTCATTGGTCTATGCGGATAAGCCACAAATGCTTGACCATTTGGAAGACAACATTCGCCGTGTTATTGCCGATATACGGCCACAAATGTTGGAAAAAGTCATCGAAAATTGGACGTCCAGATTGGACTACATCCGAGCCAGCCGTGGCAGTCCTATGCCAGAAATCATATTTAAAATGTAATGCCACAAGATTATCTTTCGAATAAAAAAAATCCTGTCAATCGAATAATACATCGTTGTTTTATTGCAATTTAAAGTTCTATACCTCTCAAAAAAACACCCTATATATGTATATATGTATATGTATATATATATATATATTTGTATATATATGTATATGTATATATATGTATATGTATATATATATATATATGTATATATATGTATATGTATATATATGTATATGTATATGTATATATATATGTATATGTATATATATATATATTTTTATATATATATATATATATATATATATATATATATCGTGACGACTTCTAAGACTTTAGGCCACTTAATACAGTAGAACGTTTCTATTTGGATGAAGAAATGAAGGAAGCTGGGCAGAGAACTTTCTCAAGAATCAATCACGTGCCTTCTAGAGAGGAGACACAGACCTTCTGCCGATACGATGGGACCTATGTTACAACCCTCAAAGATTTTTTTAAAATTATTTTCAATAAAATCATTCTTTTTATTGAACTTGTCCACTTTTCACTTAGGCAACTCTTCTATTTATATGACAATTGCATTTGGGAGGGGGGGAGTAATGAGTTGAGTATATGAGAAAACTTGGAATAAACCTTTTTTGTTCCACAATTTACATTTAATACAGTTACAATTTTGTTTGAAAAGCCTATAAATTTTGTGACTGCAAACATGACCGATAAATTTTGTCTTTCGTTTTTTTTTTGAAATTTAATGGAGAAAATATTATCAAATTGAAGAGAAAAACTTTAAAACTAAAAAAAAAAAATGGAATTGTCAGATATAAGTAAAAGTTTATACTAAATTTATACCAAATCTATTACTAAATTTTTACATATGTTAGTATTTTTTTAGACTTTCCATCAACATTACAAAAATACATAGTCAAATGTTACCTTTAGGAAACACATCGACATATTGCACATTTTTTATACAACATTTGAGCTTATGTTTATAGAACATAAAAGCAAACAATTAAAACATTTTATTTTCATAGCAATGTGCTATAATTCTTTTTTTCTTTTCCATTTTCCGCTTTATGCATGTAAGTAAATAGTGATTTCAATATTGAGACTCCACCACTATTGTATAAATGGAATAAAATGTATATTTAAAAAAAATAATTTTTTTTAAGTATTTCGAGCTTAAACGATTTAAAAGTTTAGAACAAAATCAAGAATAATTTAGGGAAACTACCTATCAATGCGTCATGGATTCCTTTGAATCCAGTGTATTGTTCCACCAACATCTGTTCCACTTCATTGTGCGTCTCAACTACAAGGCATGTTTCGTTTTCTTTGTCAGGGTCCGTTCCAACCTAATTAATGCAAAAATTTCTTCAATTAACATTAAATCAATTAAACAAGTAATATAAAAAAATTTTAAAGTCAATTCCTACTTAGGTCAACAAAGAAAAAAATTTGTTTCAGTTAATTAAATTTAATTAATGAATTAATATTTGAAAAAACTGTGTTAGCATCAAGTGTCATCCACTACATGTTTAAAAAACGTATTTGAACTTGAGTGGATGAATGAGAATTATTTTATTAAGGACTGAAAATTAGAACAAGATATATAAATAAATATATATATAGGGAGAGTGTGAACTAATAAGAGGTATTGAGCAAGTAATATAAAAAAATAATTTTTTAGTCAATTCCTACTTAGATCAACAAGTAAAAGTTTTATTTTAGTTACTTTTTATTAAATAGTTACAATTCATATAAATATATGAATATTCATATGACAGAATCACAATATTATAAGTGACAAAATAGAAAACGTTTTTCCATTTTCCTTTCTATGTATGGTGTTGAACTTTTTTTTTTGCTTGTTACTATTTATTCATAAATTAAATTTAATTACTCTAATAAAGTGGTATAGTAAGAAAGAAATCACATTTTCAGAAATTATGTTATCCCAGGTTGGATTCAAACCAACGACCTTTGAATTAGAAGTCTATTGCGCTACAGGGACGCAACGAACGATTTTCCTTTCTTTATATGCTGTTGGACTAGTATTTTTGTTTATTACTGTTTAATCATTAATTAAATAGAATTAATGAATTAATATTTGAAAAAACTGTATTTACATCGTGTCATCCACTACAAGCATTAAAAAATGTGTTTGAACTTCAGTGGATGAATAAAAAGTATTTTATTAACGATTGAAAATTTTAACAAGATACATATATATAAATAAATATATATAAGGAGAGAGTGAATTAATAGTAGGAATTGAAAAAAAGAAAACTGGATAGTGCAAAATAGCAAAGAATGAGTGATCTAAAGTAATCAGCAGGTTATGTCACATGATTTTGGGCATATAGTACTATTGACCTTGTAATTTTGAAGAATTGTCAAATTTGCTAGATCATCGCGTTAACGTGGTGTGAATGTTTGGAAGTTGAGTCACCAGCCTGGGATCGTTCTCGTCATTTGACCGTGGTACAAAATTTCGTGGTCGTCAATATGTACAACATATTAACCCTTAACTTCCTAATTTCTTAAATTTCTATGAAAAAATAATATCAGCCAGTTCTTAAGTAATAATAAAAGGGAAAAATATGTATAAAAAAATTAAGCTGTTTTAAATTGAATTTCAGTGATTTTTTTGTTTGTTGCAGAAGAGCAACATTGCGCAGTAGCGCTGTACATTGCAAAACTTTTTTTGTATATATGAGGATTCTATTATTCATTGTTATAAATTTCTTTAGCCTTACATACAATGAAAATTTTTAAAGCAGTTATTGATTTTATTGTAACTTAGTCCCACTTTACACTTTTCGCAGTCCAAATCCATAATTTCTCTTGGAAGCCTGTCATCTCCATGGGATTTTATTACTTCTTCATTCAATGAAATGTTTTGATTTTCCATAAAAATTCTTTGACAATGCTTTATTATTCTTAAGAGTTAAATTTAAAAAAGGTTCTCTGACCGAAATATTTCTATCTAATTTATTATCCTCATCGGATTTTTTTATATTCTGAATTGTATTTTGTGAACCAATACTATTTTCACAGTCGCTACCCGAATCTTCATTAGATGACACACAATCAGGTAAAAATCAACAACATCATTAGAATATATTCAAGAACATTCTCACTTAATTCACTTAATTCGTCCGAATTATTCATATATCTATCAATTTCATCTTGGGTTGGTATACGCCTTTTGGCCATGTCAAAATGGTAACCAAAGACCAATGTTGCAGAGCTGCAACATGTAATTAAAATCAAATTTTTTTCACACTTTTTCCATTAGAAAATCAAAATTACATTTAAATGAATGTAAAATGTTTAAATTTCTTACCTGGCAATTTATTTCGTCAATAAATTTCCAGGTAAGTATGGATATATAATGGATATAATGGATGTAAATATAATGGATTCTTTTTATAGCAAAAACACAGTTCTTGAGGCATCAGAGATTTTTATAATTGTTGTGATTTCTGGAGAAAATGTACTTGCATCTAGTGACAAAATTAGCATGTACTTCGTTGCAGTAATCTTTTTTTCTCAGGTAAGTGATATGTAGGTAATTAAAAAAAATATATTGAGTCTGTTAAATTAAAATAAATCCTATTTTGCAGAAATGCAACAGTGGGAAGGTAAGGGTTAATAAACCAATCCGTTCAAGCTACAAGGGTGGTCGTGACAGCCCATCGGTTCTGGTCACAAACTTGTGGGCGGCGTGTCGCGGGTCTGAGTCCTGGCGCCACTGAAGGCCCACCGTGTTGAGGAGGCTGATGCACGTTAAATATGTCAAGTGAAAGAGTTATATTTTCGTTGCACTATACAGCTGCACGAGTATTATTGGGAACACACATACCTCGTAATTTTGAATCATGGTCAAGTGACGAGGATGACACCTGGGCTGATACCCCCTCTTAACTTCCACACCACACCAACGGGAGGATGTTTGAGCCCCTCGATATATTAAAGGTGCATCGGCATCCTCTGTACGGCGGGTCTTCAGGGGTCTCCGGCTCGAACTCTGACATGCCTGCCATGAGTTCGTGACCTTGACCACTAAGCTACTGCTTCCACAAGTCAAGCTCAAAGTCCTCACGTTGACGTGGTGTAGTAGCTTGGATCTACACTGCTGCTTTCTTCCTTTGTTTCTTTAAAAAAAATGGGGGAGGGGTTCTTAAATTAATAATCCTCCTTTCGATGCTGAATTCTTTTTTCTTTAAACTGAAGGACAAATTAAGAGGGAAAAGTATCAACAGGAAGTGGTGGCGTCAACTGAAAACATAAGTGAGATACTTGCACCTAATTCTATAAATTTTCACATCACGTCACTGAGTATATAAGAGATCTAGCTCTATTAAATAAGCAACAACTCCACTATTCCTCATGTGGTATCCGAGTGATTGTGGTGTTCGAGTTTTGTCCACTAAAAACCAATTATGTGGAGCAGTTGGTGCATGTAAAATCTATACAGGCTCTAAATCTTCAGGTTGGCTGAGTGTGGCAGTATGGTGAAGGAGTGCCAGTTCAGGTGTTATCCTCGTTAAAATTGCGAGGTTCACCCCAATCGAGGGAATTTATAGCGAACAAAAAAATTTTTAAAAAAATTAAGTCAATTCCTACTTAAGTCAACAAAGAAAAACTTTATTTTATTTACTTTTTATTAAATAGTTACAATTAATATAAATATGTATATACATATGACAGAATCCCAATATTAATTGTCAAAATAGAAGGCGATTTTTCTTGCAATTTTCCATCTTTCTTTCTGTATACGGTGTTGAACTATTATGTTTGTTTTTGTTACTGTTTCTTCATTAATTAAATTTAATTATTCCAATAAATTAGTATAGTAAAAGGAAATCACATTCTCCGAAATTAGGCCATCCCAGGTGGGATTCGAATCCACGACCCTCGAACTAGAAGTCCATTGCTCTACAGAGACATAAAGAGGGATTTTCCTTTTTATATAATGGGTTGGACTTTTAATTTGTTTGAGTGTCTTCCACTACAATTTTTTAAAAATGTATTTGAACTTGAAAGGACGAATAGAAAGTATTTTATTATTTTATTAACGATTGAAAATTTGTGAACAAGATCTATTTATATATATATATATATATATATATATATATATATATATATATAATCCAATATAAGAATTTTTTAATATATAATCATATACATATACATACACATATATATAAATTTATACACACATATACATATATATATATAGGAATTGAAAAAAGCTGCATTTGTAAAAATTTATTATTCCGTTTATATGCTACAAGTTCAACATTATAATGGTTTAAATTAAATTTTCAACAAAAAATGAATGAATGACAAATTTGTTAATTTTTAGTAGTTTCTAATTCCCTCAATTTTAAGGCTTCAAATTTTGTGATTTCCATATGGGAATTATGTAACTAATATATCTTAAAAACTTCATATGTTTTTTTAATTCACTTCTTAATGTATACTTTAACGTTTCTGTACATAATAAGCTTAAATGGTAAGTTTTTGCGTCTTTAAAGAAAAGAGTAATTATTATTTACTTATTTTTGAGATCCACTGTACATATACGTATACTTACCGCCTAAAGTCTACATACAGACGATCATTTTCATTACTTATGCAACGATCACTAAGTAAATGGAGTCTTTCTCCAAATCTCTCTCTCTCACAATGCAACTTTTATTAATTCCTCTAACGTTATAAATTCAAGTAGTATAAACAGCAATCAACCAGATTGTTACATAATACAAATATTCATTACTTAAAAACGACGCCAATCGTATGCTTCATAAGTCTGCGTACAATGGAAAAAAACCTGTATGATAATGGTAACCGAAAGTTTAACCTTGTACAATATTTCTTTCCTTTTATAACTTCTTTCAAGACATAGTGGTCGAGTGATTGCGTTACAATTTGAAAATTCAATTTTCTAGTTTTCTATTTATCGAGTTCTCATAAATAATGTATCTCTGGATGCAGCAAAATGCCCTCTATTTTTTTAAAATTTGAAGAATTTTCACGTCCCAGTTATTTTAAAGCCCTATATTAAAAGTGTACGCTGACTTTTGGCAAGGGAAGTTGACGATTGTTTGGTGGTCCTTTTTGTTTTTTTCATGTTAAAGTGGGGTTTTTTGTTGTTGTTTGAATTGGATAATTTTGAAGAATTCCCGAGAAGTATGTTGATTTTTTCCAGCGACAATTCAATAGTAATTTTAACGTGAACTCGTAAGATGATCGCCTTACGCAGAGTTTCGATGGCAATAATTGCTGTTGTTGTTACTAATGCCACTTGATCGGCAAAGGCCAGATCAAAGCCCACGAAATTCATCATGACAAAGGGCTAAGTGACGCCTGTCGTTAAACGAAGCTTTGAGCACCATACAGGTGACAATACGATTTGGCTCAGTCCCCCCAATTTTGAGGGAGAACACTCTGGGGGTGGTTAGAGGCCTCCCACCTCTCTTCTCCTTCCACCAACCGCACGAGAGGACTTGTGACTCGATGGCTCTTTAGAGTACCCCATTCCATGAAGGCACTATACATTTACAAACATTCATGTCTTCTCCGGGATTCGAGCCCAGTCCCTACGGCACGTCAGTCAGCGACGCTAACCACTATATCGGATGGGTGACTCGATGGCAAGAATAATTATTTTAATAAATTTAGTTTGTATTTTTTCCTAAGTGAACCGTTGCTGAAAAATAAATAAGACGCAGCAAAATAATCCCTTCCTCCTTTAAAGACTCATAACAAAAATATTAACCCGCGGTCACTCGCACCTGCTTTTGATACCTTCGTTACTCGCGGGGTGTAGAGAACACGCCAAACTTTTAACACGTGTACATAATTATGAAAATAAAAATAAATCATTATGATACATATTTATAAAGTACAAGATGTTTTTTGTATTATACAAATAAAATTATTAAATTTATTGCATACAAATGAGACTAACATTAATTTAAACTAAACATACAAAATTTTTTCATTTTAAAACACATAATTTTATATTTTTCAGTAAACCAGTAAAACGTATATACTAGTAGTAAATATACTTTATAATTAATGAGATAATGATAGTAGAAAGTAGAAAAATAATATTTTAATCATTTTCCAAACATTCAGAGCAGACTGTATACATATTCTCAACTTCTCGCGGGAGTTCTCAGCCCCCCACATAAACTTTTGAAGGTCATTACATTTCAGTCGTTCGAGAAAGAGGGTCTGCATCAAGCCTGAAGGTTCAATGACCTAAAATAGGCAGCTACTGAAAAATTCGTGGTTCTACGCATTCTTTTTAGAATCCTGGGAGGATTTTCTTGTTGCTGGGGTGTACAGAACACCCCACGCGAGTGATCGCGGGTTAAGCAGTAGTAAAATAAAAACATGAAATATAATTTACCACATTCGCCATTAACTCAAATTCCACCTTAACGCCTGGTTGCTGCATCAGTTGCTGTACAACCAGCTTTCCCCAAGACTTGACTTCTTCCTCAAGACACCTGAAACATTTTCCCAATATTAAACAAAAGTACACAAATATTAATATCATGCTTCACAATGGCTTATAATCAAAACTTCACTCTCGTTTAAACAACCTGTTTGAGCGATTTTGTAGAATCAACTATCACCTTTGTTCCATCGCTTCGATTTAATATTAATGACCTTCCTTGTACTTGCCCTGGAATGGAGTTATTGTGTAAAATTTTGTTATTTGCAAAGTTTTTTGGGGCACTGTCTAAGTCATAGCTATTCTATTCCATATTTGGTCGTACCCTAGTGATAAGTATATCGCTAAATGAATGTAGTGTATGTAAATACTTTGCTGTTTAATTTGAAGAAAATTCTTTTAAGGAGTGTTGTGGAAAGCTAAAATCTTATTTTTGACAATTTAAATTTTCAAATTGTATAGATTTTAAACTTTCTAAAAATACCCTACATTAACGTCCAGGGTAATTAGAAGCCCTTAAAACCTATTTTTAAATAGTCGTAGAAATTGGGCCACACCCATTTGAATGGCGAAAAATGTAAACAAAGTACTTCGTTTTTGCTTAAAAGTTGAATGCCTGATGTAAACCAAAACATATACCTTTTATTGTAAATTGAGCCTTTTATTTTTTTATTTCCTTGCTGATTAGATGTCTCATTGTATACATTAAAATCAAATTATCTCAAAATGTAAATTTTGATGCTCAATGTACCTTTTCTGAGAAACTTCTGTTCACAGATATGTCAATTTCTTATGCTATATTTATAATGATAGCTAATACATACTGAAATAAGCTTTTTGTAAAGAACGGAAAAATTTATTTTTTACAAATTTTTTTATGTAAAAAATGGATCAAATTTCACTATGTTTGATAAAATACTTTATAAATTATGACAAAATTCAAAATTAGCTAAAAGCTCATTTCAGTATAATGAGAAAGGTGTGCTTTAATCGTATGAAAAATTTCAAACATGTAGGTATAACAGATTTTGAGAAAAGGTACATGGAAAACAGCCAATTTAACTTTGTAGGTATAGAGGTTTCCTACTCTTCTTAAACTCTTTTATGGCCATTGTAACTACTAAGAAAATCTACAAGAGCTAGAAACTAATTTAAAGACATACACCACTAACAAAATAACCATTAACACATTATATTATATAAAATGCAACACCTCATAAAAGGCATCCTCATACCTGCATCAGCAAACGGGGTTTCATATGATTACCAATAATATAACAAATTTTCTCTTGAAAGAGCTTTTCGAGGAAAAGTATTATTGAATGATTCCTATTTATCAGTATTTTTTAAACACAACACTTTCGCGATAAATCAAATGATTACTGATCCACACAAGCTTGCTTTTCACTACAAAACAGACAACTTCCCAATCGTCTTGAAACATCCTATTTTCTTCGAATATTTTTCGCTTGGAAGATATGAAAGAGAGTTAAAAATTGGTTTTTCATAAAATGATCGCTACTCCACTGTTGTCTACTATCGCTAATCAGGAAAAAAATATCAATTCGCATCCCCACGACACTGACAGCAAAAAGCAAAATTGATATATTTGATTTCTTAACAAAGAATTTCCCACCAAATTTTCATAAATAAATGAATTTCTTAGAGCAATAGGCCATTACAACTCCACTGAAAAATGCCTGGTGGGCCACATGCGACCCGCGTGCTGCAGGTTGAATATCGCTGTTTTAGTGGGTTGATAAATGAGCACCAAGCTTGCTTGGGAACTAAACACTGGGGGTTTCGCATCTGGCTGACCAGGGCATCTGCTCATGCACCTCAGCACCCAAGGTCATGAAAACTGAGACGGGCACAGTAGGCCTTGGCCTGTATGGGCTGTTGTGCCACTGAGTTTAGTTTAGTATGTGTACTTGTCTTCTATTGTGTTTTTATGAGCAATCCATTCTGGTAAGCATTTTCTCAGTTTCAGACTGGAATAATTCTCTAAAATTTAGTTTAAAGGTTAGTAAATTGAATTATTTTTCTCCAAAAGTTCTATAAATTATAGTATCGGATGTTATATAATCTGTTAAAAATATTTATATATAATAGCAAAGAAATAATAGAATTTTATACTTACTTATGAGTCCGTATAACAGATTCAAGTCTAAAAAGTAGAAATAGGACAGTTAGTGGTGATCAGTTTTAATGAAAAAGAAACACAGTTTAAAAAATGTCGAATGTTTGAATATATTTTAAATACCAATATATACAAAATATTTTAGCTTTATATTCTTACTTTTGTTACAGTCACAGATAATAAGAAACAACGATATGTAAAAACTTAAATGTCAATTTTTCAAAAAAAAGTTAACTAGTTAAAATTAAAATTTTACCAAAACCTTTAAAAATGTAAAGCAAAAATGTACCATTTAGTTGAACATTTTTAGAAAAACGAGACGTAACAGGATATACTCTATACATATATTATCTAAGCAAACTGTATATATATTTTTTAAATAATTAATATTTTTATGAAATTTTTAAAAAATGAAATATCATTTTTAAATTAATTCTACTGAACTTTATTTTTTTTTTCAAAAATGAGATCAATTTTCTCCTGAAGCTTTAGATTTACCCCAATTTAATTTACATGCTGCTACACTGCTATAAATTTAGTTTTAGACATTTATTTATGTATATATTTGCACACTTAAAGCTTTTAATCCCATAACACACACATCTAACATCTTTATACTATTTTAAAGATGAATTTCAAACTTCAACAAATCGTAGTTTTTAAATCGAACTTTAAATATTTAATATGACTTTTTCTTTGAAATTTTTCTTGGTAAATTTTTAAAATTTTTTAAAAAAACATATTTTAATAATTTAGTTAACTGTTCACTTTTTCTTTTTGCGTAATGATATTAGACAATTGTTTCATTGTGATTCCATAAAAAAACTTTTATTCTATAATTCCTCTCAACCTTCACTTACTCTCATCCCAGTTTTTTAAAATAAAATCATTATTTTCTTAAGGTGAGAGAGATGTAATCATTCATGACGCATTAAGAAAACTGTGAAATTTCTTAAATACCTTCTCTCAGTTTTCCTCATTAAGGGAAAGTTAACACACTCAAAGATAAGATTATGGTCTCAATCATTCTACGAAATTATTTTTTTAATTCACAATGCGACGCTTATAAATATTAATTGATGCTTAAGATTTTAAAGTATACTCATTCACAGAAGCACTAATAATTGATTTTAATCTAACTTAAATCAGTCTGGAATTGTGCATTCCAAACCAATGGAATGACTAGATCAATAAATATACTGATATCTCATTTTTTCAGCTTCTCAAATGAAACAACTTACTTTATTTCACATTCTTCGACAGTAATGAGCATTAAATCAATAACTCAATAGACAAGAAGCTGATACCTTAATTCAGGCCCGCACGAGTCACATGCAGACTTCACCCCTTTGTATGATTAGAGAAAACAATTATATCTAATAAGAATTATTGTTTTCCTTTCCCTTTTGCGTCTATAATTGTACAATGAAGAAACTTATCTGAATTTTCATATGCATTTGAACATTTGAAGGTCTTAAGAGAGTAACTTCAGCATTAAGTTCTTTTCATTTAATAAAGTTTATTGAGAATTAGTGAAAATATTAGAATTAGAGCTGAAACAATAACAGTCTAATTAACGGTGAAAATTCCGCCAAAAAAGACACTCTTTAAACTTATTTCCAGCAACGTTTATTTATTTGTATACAGGAGTCCGGCACAAGAAATACATCTGAGCCTAGGGCCATTTTTAACTTCCCTGGTGACCTAGGCACTTCAAATTGTTACACTCCCACCCCTCACTATTTCCATGGCACTCCCTTACTTCAGTTCTTATTCAGTCAGTTTTGGTTCGGGAGGGATTTTCTCTGCACTCTCTTACTCTTTTCCCTTTCTTTATTCTTGCTCTGTGGAGAGTCTTTCCATGGACCACCGTGTCCTGTACTGGCAACTGGCAGCCGTACGGAAAGGATAGTGGCCTGTTTTGGCTATTCTTGTTTTCTTTCTTTATGGTATCACGAACCATCAACCTACCCTTGTTTAAATTAGTACAGGAAATTAATGAAATCCTTTACAATTACGGCATAGAATGTACATTATTATATGAACTGTTTTTAATCACTTATAGCTTTACTATCTTTTACTTTTAGACATCATTTTTCGTTGTTGTTGAGTCACTATCATTATACTTGTACAACAAAGGTTTTCTTCGAGTTTTTATCATTGTAAAATCATGAATAACATCATTGTAATCAATTTCTATTGCAATATCATTTTGAATGCATTGCAACATGAAACCGTTAAGCTTTTCATTTTCTATAGTAGATCCTCTTTCAGATTTTACTCCATTAAGGGCAGAAATGCTTCTACATGACTCGTTAGGCGATGTGTGATAGGTTAGCTGTAATTTTAATTCTTTCTCTTTTTTCACCCTCTAATTTTTTGCACCTCCAGACTTTTTGCGCCCTAGGCACGTGCCTAAGTGGAAAAGCGATCCTGCTTGAACCCCCAACATAAGTAACAAAAAACACATTCCGTATTATATGAAATGCTTCAGGATTAATAAAGAGAGTTGGAAATAACTTTTATATGCAAGAAAAGCAAAAATGAATTTTAATTATCAGTGTAAACATGAAACATGTGAAGCATGATTTATGGACCACAATCTGGTACTATCGACCTGGTGGCATTAGCAATAACTGAAATTCAAGAATAAAATGATAAGGTATGGTTGTCTAAACTATGAACATTTGTGGGTCACAATGCAGAAAAAAATTGCTGGTCCACACATACAATATTTCTTCAACAAATTGAAATAAAAATTAACTCTATGTGGTTTTACTAAAATAAAGTAACTTCTTTTTATTATATTTTTTTATTTGAATTAGATATGTATAGGTACACATTTATTTTAAATTTGTAAAAGTTTCGTTTCATTCAGTTCGGATTTCATAAAGATGAGAAAAAATTAAAATTGATGAGATGGGTGAACTTTCTTTTCTTGAACAAGTAAATCGATATCGGGTTCAATAGACGAGTTTGAGGTTCTTAATGCATTTTCAAGATGTTTGTCAATGATCTATTTTTTATGCTTCATTCATTTATAAGTCTATTATATCAGTGTAAGTGTTAATTTTATTTTTTATTATGTCAGAATGCATTTTGTTTGTCTACTTTCAGTAAATTGATAATTTTTAAATAATATTTTATTTAAGACTTTACAATATGCTCGCGTACCAATCGTAGAGTTATCACGCCCCCCCTAGAGGGAGCGCCCCACAGTTTGAGAAACGCTGGGTCATCTAGTCTTTTTTTCTGTAATATGTAGATAAAATTTGACACAGAGAATAATATTTCAGTTTCTTCAAAAACTATGAGTTGCCGAAGATATTTCCATATTTTGTGGCTGAATGCAAGGGTAATAATTTTCGTAATATTTGTTGGGAATTCAACTTTTCAGCATATGTTATTTCGTGAAAATATCTCTGTACCCATAATACCTAAGTGGTTTGTTCTTGAATTCCATGTTAACACTAATAATTAAAATTGAATTTCGCTTTCTTGCGAATAAAAGTCATTTCCAACCCTCTATATTAATCCTCAAGCATGTGTACGCAATGCGTTTTTTGTCACATCTGTTAGGGGTTCAAATAAATCTCTTATCCATTCATAAGTGCTCCCAAACTCATGTATGCAAACAAGTAAACCTTGCTGGAAATCGTTTTGAGGATTCCCTTCATGATTACATTTTTATCAAAAAAATCGGACTTTTGCTGCTTTAGAACTAATTTTGGTATTTTTGCTAATTCTCAATTAACTCCATTAATGCAAAAAATTTAATACTGAAACAACTGCCATCAAATTTTTAAATATATATACAAAGACAGATATTTCTTTCACTGTGTATTTATGAAGGAAAAAGAAAAAGGGAAATAATTTGTTCTAATGATACAGTTAGGTAAAAGTCTGAGGAGCCGCAACTCGCTATGCAAAGAGCTGTGTGATTTGCTGACTCCTACCGTTATTAAATTGGCAGTGGTCTTCAAAATGGGTTCCATGGAACCCTAGGGTTCCACAACGCGTTTCCAGGGGTTCAACGAGTCACGATAAGAAAGTCGAAAAAAAAAATTATGGTTGTGCATGCAAAATAGATTCACGCTCTCTATGAAGCTCATTTTATTCATTAAAAAAGAAAATTTTATTTATGCATAATAATTTTATATATTTTGCAATACGTTTTAAACTTTTATTATAATATAATAAAAGAGTATTAAAACACACACATTTTATTTTTATATATTGAATATTCTATTGCTTACTATCCAGGATTCCACGAAATAGTTTTATATTCTTTAGCACAATGTTTTGCAAAACTAAATAATTTTTCAATGGAAAATGTACATTTTTCCACTTGAGAGAAAAGAAACTTTACTAAGGGAGAGGGAACACCTTATCGGCATATCAACAGATTCGACTTTAAAATCTAAATTTAAGCAAGAACATCTCCTAAATTTTAGGTCGCAAATTCATGCAAAATTCACAGTATTTCTTAAACCGCTCTAAGCATTTGAATGCCATTCAGGACAGTGTATTTAAATGAAAAATATTTTTCAACGTAAGTAGCAACGAAACAAAATATACAAACAAATTAAACGTGGAATATGAAAAGTCACTGCAGATAATTTCAACAGACCTAGTTTCGAGTTTGCGTGAAAACAAAACAAGCACATATCTCAGTTACTAAATATAATACGTTGGTAAATGACATTTGGTACACAAATTAATATAATTAATGAGTGAGTTATATTAAAACTAAATAAAAAATTTTTAGTAAAAAATACAATAATTTTTTAATTGCCTATACATAAAGTACCTATAACATGTTGATCTACTTTAAATTTTATTTTAAGATAGTATATTCTTCAAAGTGTGTGTGAGGAATGGGATTCCACAAAAACACCTTATAATTCTAAGGTCTCCGTGAGTTGAAAAAGTTTGGAAGGAACTTGAGGAACTTGAAAGGAAACTACTAAAGAAACTTGAAGCCACGGGTTAAGAGAATACATTAAGGTATCCGCGATTACGTTCGGAACCGTGGTTTTAAAAAGCGTATAAATGGATAATTTTCGTGATATTTAGTGTCACTTAGATTAGAATACATGTATGAAATGGTTTTAAGGACATTTTGGCACAAAAAATTATTTAAATACAATTTTTTGGCAAAAAATTAACTTAGAATAACCTTTTTTCAAAATGTTCCCCTTTTATAAAAAATGCTTCTAAAATAATAATGTTTTGCTTATATAAAGTAAAGACTTCTCTAGAGAGTCGGAACTATTTTTTTAAATGCTCATTATTTTCAGAGTTGCAGCCAATTGAAATAATTATCGGCGTTTTTTTCTTAAAATTTCTCCCCTCTGTTGACGTAAAACATAGATAAACCCACTTCTTTCAAAAATCATATTTGAGCCTATGTACAGAGGTCTGAGATATATACAGGCAAAATATTGTTATAATAGAAGTATTTTTCACAAAAGAAGAATATCCTGAAAATTGGTCTTTCTATGTTCCTTTTTTGCCAAAATATTGTAAAATAATTTTTTATTGTAATATTATTCTTAAAACAATTTTATACATATTTTCTAATCTAAGTGACACTAAATATTATCCATTTATACGCTTTTGCAAAAATCACAGTTCCGAACGTACTCAGATACCTTAAATCTTTTACTTATAATTATATACATAAAGTATGGATGTTATTACGTTTCATATGCTCTGATATTAAAGATTCTGTAATAAAATTTAATTAAAAATAATTTTATTTTAAAATTTTAATTCCAATATGATTTGTTGGATAGCGTGATTTTGTCCTGAATACAGAACACGTAACCTAATCTTTTTCAAAAGCCTAATATCTTACTCTGATACCAATTAGTTATTAAGAATTAATTAGCTATAAAAGATTTCTAAACATTAATAACTAATATAGTATAGTTGATTAACATAATATGTGATAAAAAAACTTCTTTTTAAACATTAATAATCTATTTAAAAGTTATTTTTAAATAAACTTACCGTTCCAGTTCGTACATCGTCCTCTGCTTTACTTCCTCACTAAATTCGAATTGTTCTGTGCAAAAGAAAAGTGAAAAAAAAGCATTTAAAAATTTGGGAGTATAAAATTTTATAAATTACATAATACACCCAAATCTTTTTTTACACGATTTTGAATAAGTGAATGAATATTAACGTCGCACTGTTCAGCTACATGAGAGCTTTTGGCGACGGACCACGTAATTTTGAACCATGGTCAAGTGACTTGGACGACATCTGAGCTGCCACTCCCCTCTCCTAACTACCACACCAACGGGAGGAAGTTTCAGCTCTCGACACATTTTGAGTGCATCGCTGCCCTACACGGCGGGTCTTTAGTGGTACTGGGCTAGAACTCGGGACAATGCCAACCACGATCCGATACCTATACCTATACCACTCGGCTGTCGCGGCCACTACACGAGTTTTAAATAACACGGTGCGCGATTTCAAAGATTTTATTTTTTTACACAATTTTTTTTTTTTTGTTCTGGAACGAATTTAAAAAAAATTAGGAATTCTCGTGCCCTTTGAATGAGAATGATTTGATCAAATTTATGACAATTTGTAATAATAAAGAAGTCAATAATGAAGAAGTTGAAAGTGTGAAGTTAAGCTGTTAACAGCTGATTTAATTAGTGAGGGCTTGAAATTTGCTGCAAGTATGGAACAACATTTTCTTACTCATGATGCTGAAATAGGGAGTGCATTATACTTTCAACGTAATAATCATAAGTGTTGTGTAGCAGGATATCAAGAATTATATAAGCAACTTGAAAAACCAATAAATAAATAAATAAAACCACTAATAACAGATTTTGCAGCAAAAAAAAAACTGAGATGATTAATAACAAAAGAAATTCTTCATTTGAATCAAAACCGAAAGTTGTGCTAGACGTACTATCTGAGACATCTACTGACGATAGCATTTTTGATCCAATTCGTAATAAAAGCGTGCACGCTTCTTATCAAACAGCGATGAGTAGTTATTACTTAGTTTTATTCCTAATATCAGTCTGAATGTTTATATGTTGCTTATAGACTTAATTTTCCTCTGTACACTAATTTTTCTTTTATTTATTTTTCTTTTATATTAAAAATTAATTGTTTTTGTTTTATAAATATGTAAAATGGATTGTATCATTACTTTTTTGCACGTTTTTATGGAAAAATATTTAAAAATTCTTCATCTTAAGTGATTTTTTTACAATTGTGGAACATATCCCAAAATATGTCATAAGTCGCATATATTTTTTACACGATTTTTTTGCACGGTTTTCTGAGGAACGTATCTACCGTGTAAGAAAAGAATTGGGTGTATAAGACATTCTTAAAATAATGTTTAGGTCAGCAAGCTTGAAGCTGTGGCATGCCAAGCCAATTTATCGATATTATTCAGGATGCAGCATGATAGGAAATATTTAAAACAATTAGATTCCCGCGGAAATGCTTGTAAATATATGGAGAACAGAGGCCAAGAATACAGATTTAGAGTTTAATTACATATTAATCACACATCATTTAAAAAATTTTAGTAAAACATAAAAATAAACATAAAATATAACTCTATTCCAGTAATATAAATAAAATATTTAAAATTATACAATGTTTTGCATTATGTACCGTTTAAACTTAGTTATTCAAATAAGAAATAAAAAGAATACAAAATATGAGTACAAAAATAAGTTTATCAATATAGTTAAAAATAAAAATAACATCACCCTACTACTTTGACTTGTGTATTGGTACGACGAATCGTGAAAGAGAGTGATATTAAAGTCGCCCTACAAAGCAAAGCGAGGGCTAGTGGCGACAGACCTCGTAATTTTGAATCATGGTCAAGAGACGAGGACGACACTTAAGGACACACTACCTCCTCTCCTAGCTTCCACTCCAATGAGAGGGCGTTTGAACCTTAACATATTTAACATGCATGGGCTCCCTCTACAAAGCGGGTCTTCAGTGTCATGAGGCTCGAATTCATGACACACCAGCCATGACTCCGTGGCCTTGACCACTAGGCGACCACGGCCACATAACAAATCGTGAGTCGTACTGAGAGAAGAGATAGTGTGTAGAGTGGTGCAGAGTTTCAATGAGAAATGTACCATGTGCCAAATCTGGTACACGTAACATAGGTTCCCGATGCCTGGTTAACAGTATAAGAGGTATAAAGTTACACTCAGTACACAAAACAGTACATAACATGCGAAAGAATGTATATTTATATTTGTATGTGTGTGTGCATGTACCCTATGTATATATATATATATATATATATATATATATATATGTGTGTGTGTGTGTGTGTGTGTGTGTCTATATGCATATATATAGTATAATAAAATACTAAGTGAGAACCTACAAGGCCAAAGAAGAAAGAAATTGGATTCCAAGAAACATAACAATTTAAGATACAGAAAGCGTCTCTGAATTAAAATGGAGACCTATTATATATATATTTCAATTCATATAACTATGTCATTATATGTATATTTATATTAGTAGTACTGTTTCTAGTTTCTTAAATTAAAGTTATAATTTATATGAACATATGGGAATACATTTCATACAGGTATAAATTTTAGATATGTTACTTCATTAAAACTATCGTGAATGTAGCTATGGGTACTAAGTTCTAATTTTTAGAAACTTAATGAAAAATTATTAACAAATATGAATAATTTTAAATTTATAGATATCAAGACTAGTAATTAGGCTTAGTCAGTATTCTTGGTCTATGCTCGGTGGTACATTATAATGGTATATGTAGCATCGATAGTAAGTAACCTTTAATTCTCTGTTATATTGCTTTATCAGTATAGACTGCTTAGTTAGCGTATATTTTTGCAATTAGAATTCTCATATAATTGTTAGTATCACATCTGTTAGGTTAGGCTAGAATATTTAGCAGATTGTCTAAGAATATAGAAACAATGAGAGAGAATACAGAAGATAAAGACAAGGCTTTGAATATTGTGGATAATTGTGGGTATTTACACGTACTATTTAATTATTTCAGTTCTATTAATTTCATTCTCTTGCTAAGGGCTACTATTCAGCCAATACCATGCTTTGATTTTGTATTTGAGTCTATAACTTGGCAATAACTTGTTTATTGTACTCAGACTCAGCACGAGCTGTGCACTTTTGAAAGCAATTTTAGGTAAGTCACCTTTTTCTTGTAATGGATTTAGAACAGGGGTGGCCAACCATTTTGGGAATAAAAACAGTATTTTATAAAAAATTATATGCGTCCCATTTTCAACTTTTCTAACAAACAAAAGAACATGAAAATGTGAAAAAATGCGAGTTACAGGCTTATATTATGGAATTTTTATGCAAATAACACTTTTTTTATTTTGAAAATCTAAGTAGTGAGAATTTTAAAATTATATAATAAATAAAACATAAGTATAAAAACTTAGGTTTCATTTTTAATTAATTTTTTACGTGTGCAATCTGCTGGGTTAGGTATAAAGTAAAAATAAGTACCTTGAAACATATTTAATTCTAAATAATTATTAAACTGTCAGTACTTAATGTAGTTTTGAGTTTGCATTCTTTTTTTACCAACTCATCTATATTAGGATTAGTTCTCGGAGATGCTTGTAAAATTAGGTGTTTTTTTGTGTGTGTATCAATTTTGAGCAATACTTTGATTTTATTATGTTCATAAGAGAAAACATTTCTTTACAAACATGTTGATCCGAACCTATAATAATATCTGGCAGCCAAATCGTGTAAATTTAGAAAATAGCTTGTTGATACAGCTTTCCAAAATTCAGCACAGCTCAGATCCCTTGCAATTAAATTAAATTCCTTATATTTGCGTTAAAAACGTACTATAGTGCAGTAGGTCAATATTTCCAATTTGGATTTCAGGTGAGCAACAATTAACGTCTAGCTAAGAAATTATGAAAAAGGATGTATGAAAAGATTAGCATTTTTTTTTATCTTGAAAGTCATCAAATCTAGCACTGAATGTATCCTGCAAAATTGATTTTAAATTCTTAAGGTATCCGACTACATTCAGAACCGTGATTGTACAAAAGCGTATAAATGGATAATATTTATGATATTTAGTATCACTTAGATTAGTAAATGCATATAAAATTTTATTAAGAATAGTATTACAATAAAAAATTATTTAAGTACAATATTTTGACAAAAAATGAACATAGAATGACTAATTTTCAAAATATGCTCCTTTTGTGAAAAATGCTTCTATTAAAATAATATTTTGCCTGTATATAGCTAAAACCTCTCTACAGAGGCTCAACTAGAATTTTTGAAACATATAACTTAGAAGTGGGTTTATCCTTGTTTTACGACAACAGAGGGGAGAACTTTTAAGAAAAAAACGCCGATAATTATTTCATTTGGTTGGAACTCTGAAAATAATGGGAATTTTTCAAAAATCATATTTGAGCCTCTGTACAGAGGTCTGAGCTATATACAGGCAAAATATTATTCTAATAGAAGCATTTTTCACAAAAGGAGAACATTTGGAAAAAAGATTATTCTAAGTTAATTTTTTGCCAAAATATTGTATTTAAATAATTTTTTTTGTCAAAATGTACTTAAAACAATTTTATGCATATATTCTAATGAAAATTATCCATTTATGCTCTTTTGAAAATCACGGTTCAGAACGTAGTCGGATACCTTAAGTCAATATAAAAAATGTGTGTTTTTAGATTTCTCTCTCTCTCTCTCTCTTTTTATACATCAGAAGATAACTTTAGTCTGTTTTGTTATTATAAGTATGTTCTCACATAAGCTACTATTGCTATTTGAAGTGTCTAAAAAGGATTTTTTCAAAATTCTTTAAGATTTGTGAATTAACTCAGTTATAGGTGAGTAATTTCATTGTTTTCTTCTTTTTTAATCTACAAAGAGATAAATTTAGTAATATTATTTGTTATCATTATAAATATATTTTAAAATAAGATTGCATGTATTAATACTTAGTGTTGTTAAAAATATTTCAAAAGGAGACATTTTTGGGGGGAACTAAAAGACAGGATTTTATTGAACTGTGAAATATACACAATGCACAAACACTCACACACACATTTATTATTATTATTTTTAATGTTGAAGTCTATTTTTTGAGTATTTTTACTAGAGTTACTTTTAGTGTTTATTATGATTAATTTATATGTTATAAGATTTTTTTAAAAAAGTAAAGTATTTTTTCTGGGGCAGTGTTGTATAAGTTGAAAAATTTTTTGCATTAAAATTTATGTAAATCCATTCTACCTTTTGTATGTCGAGGGAAAAATCTCAGTTCAGACTTCATAATTTTAATTTTGAAAGATCTACTTCCTTAGAATGTCATAACACGCAGTTATCAATTCTAAATATACTTGTTTCAATGAAAATAAAAAAGGGGCTTTTTATTCTGTTTTAAATTTACACTAAGATTTTGGAAAATCTCTAACATATCGATTTTTAATTCAAATAGGTCCATTTTTAATGAATTCAAATTGTACCATTTTTATTGAATCAATATGTACTATTTTTCATTTGTTTTAATGATGGATTAAGTTTTATTTTTATTTGTTTCAATAAATAATAATGTTAAACAATTTTTTTAATTATGTTTCCAGCTTTATTATATATTTTCAACCATGCTAATGTGTAAGTATTTTTCATAAATAGTTCAGTCCTAATTCCAGGACCAGTCCCGGGATCCCAGAATTTAGGTAATGTAATCCCGAAATTCCGGGTTTGAAAATATAGCATGGAATTGTGAATCCTAGGGTGAAGGTACGGTAGAGGTCTATTCATCTCTGAAAATGAGTGATCATGTTCCCTGAATCTTTTCTGAAAAAATTGTGCACGATAAATCTTGGCACTGTCGTTCTAGAACAGTGACTCCCAAACTTACCGTGCCCATAGACTCTATGCCATTAGCCTCCAAAGTGAAACAACCCATGCAATGCATAGCCAAAAAATTACACATTTAGCTTTGATGACCCGAATGGTAAATTTTGGCGTAAAAATAAGACGTTAATGAAACATATTGATACCTGAAATTGTATTTATTCAAATTATAAATTTTGCTTTAAAATGAATAAAAACGCAATTTTTTTTTCAATGAGATAGGTGGACCTTCTAGGTTGATAGTTGATATGAGATCAGTGGCGAATACAAAGTAGGGGGAGGGGGTCTCGGGTCCGGACCACTTCCCAAGCCCTTGATGTTTTTTATTTGATTATAATCCTATGAATATACTACGCAAAATTTAATTAAGTATTTGTTATTAATAATTAATTTTATTAGTGCTAATTATTTATTCAATAATTAATTTTATTAGTGCTAATTATTTATTCAATAATTAATTTTATTAGTGCTAATTATTTATTCAATAATTATTTTTATTAGTGCTAATTATTTATTCAATGGTTAATTTTTTGCTATTTTTTGTTCTGTAAAATCGACAAAATTAAAAGAATATGTTGGGCGGCGTATTGGAGCATGATACGAGAAGGATGGACTTTCGACCCTGCCTCCTCCACTTGAAAAATTCCTGTGTGCGCCATTGTATGAGATTATCTATTTTCTGCTGTCTCGTATTGGTTCCTGCTGTATTGGATGGCCAGGAGCCGCATGTCCTCATCACAAGATTGTTCTCTAGACTTTTGTGTTTTCGATTCTTGCGGCTTTAATAGGCTGCAGTGTTATAAACATTGCTGAAATGGAACAGCTCTTGTGAATGAAAAAATAATTTAAAAAATGGGGTTTAACCAGTTTTGTTACTAGCCAACCCCTTTCCCCTTTATGTCTATAATACTGAGTGAAATCCTATTGAAAATAATGGATAGAATTAATGAATTCATCATAAGTAAAAGGTAATTACTCAAAATTGCACTCAAAATTTAATAACCCACGCTGAATCTGTGTACCATTAATTGCCAAATTCTGGACCCAAACACAAACCCAAAGCATAATATTACTGGCTGAATTGTAGCACAAAGCAAAAAGTATAAAATTATTTGTACTAAAATAACTATAGAGTACGTATATTAAGTTAAATACTACAATTATATGAGTAACTTACTGAGTATTAAAGGGACATATGGTACCCAAAATATCATCAAACTATCAAAAAAAATATTTTTATTGGAACATATTATACACCAAATCATTCTAAACATGCCTGTAAAATTTCAAAGCTTTATCTGCATTTTTTGTAAAGTTATGGAACAGTTTTTGATGCTGGACAGCAGACTAAACAAAACTGCCACGTCCACTTTTCAGATTATCTGCTAGAATAGCGCTTGACAAAAAATTAATTAATTATTTTTCTACCGCCCGCAAATGAGACTAACATATATAGAATTATATATGCAGTTACAAATCATTTCAAGAAAGAATTTGTAACAAACCTATACGGAACTTTATCACTAACCTTCTGAGTCGTCTTTTTTAGGGAAATTTAATTCCTCTACCTATTTCCAATCAGCTCCAAAAAGAGGACAGGATTCCTTGTTATATGCAGATTAGATAAAGTATTTAAGTCAAACGGAATAGTAAAGTAAAAAGCAGTAGGAGAGAGAGATTGAAGCAGTAAGGTAGATTTATTATTGAAGATTTCTAGGTGGATAAATCTCAGGAAGAGCTGAGCTGAGCTGCAGTGTGGTAAATATTGATTCATAATTAAAGTTTCATTAAAGCTTTATATTAGGAGTGAGATTAAAGTTAAATGTTCAATAGGAATATTATCGAATATAATTCTGGGATCTCTTATCGCGGTAATCTCTGCGTGATCGATATTCTAATTGTTAATTAATTGGATCATTAAATACTTAAGTTAATTTAAAGGAAAGTCCCTTTTAAATCTCATATAGCTAATTTGAATTATTTGTTATTAAAAGTCTTTGATTCTATTTGGGTAAGATAACCAAATAAAGAAAGTTATTCATTAAAATGGCTACTGGTTCTTCTTTGACTCTAAATCATTCTCGTTCTCAAAGTGAGATCCAAGGGGATCTTCACAAATTGTGCAATTCATGCAAACATTCTAGTTTATGTATTGTTTATTGAAGAGCAAATGGATTTGGTCAAGATTTAAAACTCTAATATGCGAAGGCTTTTAAAATAAAGAAATATAAAAAATAAAGGCATAAACATCTTTTTTTTGTACATGTTGTGTATTACATAAGTTGTAAAACGGAGCATGAAATTAGCTCTGAGGTGTGTGTAATTTTTTATTCTTTTTATAATTGTTAAGGTAAGGTTTTATGAAATATTGATCTTTCATTTGTTTTCTTTTATATATTCATTATACCAGTATACTGTTTATTATTTTACATTTTGACAATTTTTAATGGTAAACAGTTTTAAAAGCTAATTAACATTTCATAACAATATCAGACTATTCGATGAATATTATATCGTGCTATTCACATGGAATGAAAACTTCAAACTGATGTTTAATTTTTGATCAAATACTGTTATACAAAACCCTAAGGTTTTTTTAATAAATGAAATAGGGATGCGAATTTTTTTTTTTTTTTTTTTTTTTGTAAATGTATGAAATTGAAATGTATGTTTTGTAAAACTGCGCATGTGGAATTAACTCTAAGATGTTAGTAATTTTTTTAAAAAAAATTTCAAAATCAAAATTAATGCTTTTTGTGAATTTTTTGTATGTTTCACAATGAAAAAATTAATACAAAATTAATGAGCAGTATCATAAAAAAAACCTCACCCTTTTTTACTTCGAGAAAAAATTTTGAAAGAAAATGTAGATGTTTAAAAAACCCTTAAAGATTTAAAAAATGTTAAAAGAAATTTAACAATTTTAATTTTACAGATATTTTGCAATAAATTTGAATTTTTTATAAGGAACTATTATTTAATAATGACCTTTATAAAATACAATTAAAATCAAATTTCACTCATTAAAAATAAAAAAAATTGTACAGTTGGTACCATGTCGCCTTTTGACTGAGTAAATATACATTTTTACATTTATGTACATTTTCTTTGTCAACACAATTAATGATTTCTATTAAGAAAACAACACTCAATAAGGAGCCTTTATTCAAAAACAAATCGATCTGTTTACAGCAAAATTTCTAGATTTCCTGGAAAATTCGAGAGACGTCTTATACTGACGTCATGTGTAACTATGGAGACGGCTCCCGTATCCATGGGAACGGGTAGCTCTATAATTAGAACAGATCATACTGGAAGCAGCAACTCTTCGAAGTATTTTCTCAATGTTTAAGCAAGTAAAAACGTCTGCCAGCACTTCAGTTGTCCATCCTGTGTTCATATAGTTGAACAGAAGTTTTTAAAAGACTTAAGAGTATAATTGAGAACGTAGTTCTCAGAAAGAGAAAATTTTTGATTCAACTACTAAATTTAAAATATAAGTTGTGAAACATAACATAAATTTGAGGATTATGGAATGAACAGCAAACTTATCAGGAAAAGAAAAAAATGACGTATTTTTTTTAACGAAAAGTACAAGTATTATTAAGTGAAGTAATCTTTTACAGGTTGTGCTTATGGCGTTATTTTATAAGATATGGAGAAAAAAAATTATTATCATTCAGAATTTACCTATTGAGGAAAGGATGTTCTAATGTATAGAAATTAGGAGAAAATAATTAAAAAATAATTTCACAGTTAAAATTTGCCACCAAAAGCAAAATTTTCAAAAAAAAAATGGGAAAAGGTTTCATTTTAGTCAGATGATTTTAGACTCAAAATATATAAAATTATTTTTCTGCAATATAAAAAATTAAAAAGGATGATTATTGATAAATTATAACTGGCTAGTGAAAAGTACTATGTACATTCCAACATTCCATCAGCCATCCATCTCTGTCTCTCTCCACACCGTCGGATGAGTCACATCCAAGCTTTTCTCCGTTTTTCTCTTCACCGTGCACTGTAGTTTTGACAGAAGGTTTTTAAAAATATGACTCTAAAGAAGCTGCTAATTATACCTGATGTATTTTTTTCTTGTAACTATTTAGAAGGTGTCCTCTTATAGCAATAAATGTTAAAATGTACGAAAATGCCTGTTTCATTTTTAGAGTACTTGGTACCCTTTGAACTACTTTCTTTCTTTATGTATTTAAAAATTATATTTTAACATTTTATATAATGTTTCTATTCAAAAAAATGATACGAGATGAAATTTTTCACATGTTATTCGCACAATTTTAAAAATTAAAATTTTTTGAAGAAAATTTGGAAAATTTTAAAATACTACTCCTTCTGTAATTATTAATTTTTTGACCGGAAATTTTTTTGTAATATTCTTATGGATGTTATAAACAACTTTAGGAATCGATTTTACAATAACTTAATTCGTTTTTGAGGAAAAAATGAAATGATGATATGCATGCTAAAAATCAACGAAAAAACCAATATCTCTTACATTTTAATTTTTTAAAAAAAAAGTATTCAGTTTACAGCAAAATGGATCCCTAATTTTGCCATATGCTTTGTATTCATCACACAGGAAAAAAATGGAAGTGATTGGTAAATAGTTGAGGAAGGAGTAGCATTTTGAATGCACTGTTTCGAAAAACAAACTGAGAAAAACCACTTTAAAGTTTATAATTCTGAAAAAAAAATTATAATAAGCTTAAATAAACTTAAAATACCACTTTAAGATATTAATTATATATTTTTCTTTAAAATAATTGTATTTTCGTAGTTTTTCATCCCATAAATTTTTATAAATGATCAATTTTAAAAAGGTATTAATTGCACAAGAAAATTCAAGAAAAATGTTAAAAAAAATTTTTTTCTGTCACGATAGAAAGTTTACTTTTTTTCTTCCCATATATTGAAGCATTACATTTGTATGAAAAACATATCAGGAATAAGAATTGAAATTATGAAATTATTAATATAAAATGCCTTAATTCAAAAATTTTACATGCACACATTTCACAAAGAAGCAAAATTACATTATTGCATTGCCTCGGAAAAATTCTGCTTTATATATTACACATTCTTTTTTTATAGTTATTATTTCTCTTTATAAAATAGATTTTTTTATCATAACGCTTTATTTTTTTTAGCATTTTTTAAAAAGGGGACGTGGCCGAATTGCCTAATTTGTTTTCAAATGAAGTTTGTTCAACTTCTAACTTTCCGACTTGCACGAATGATATATCAATCGAAAGATAATAATGCAAAGAATAAGATTAAATAACAAAATAAAAAAACGATAGGTCGTTCATTTTTGGGGTACCAAGTCCTCTTAATAAAATAATTTTTGACGTTTTACCGTAAATAAAAGCTTAAATACGTTAATTTCATTCCCCTTATGGCAGTAATTATCATAAAATTAATTTCTTATTTTATTTTTTTGTTCATCTATATACCATAGAGCAGGGATGGCGAACCTTTTGGAGACATGGGTCAAATTCTGTTCATATTTTTAGTACTAGCTCGAGGGTCCCTAATGCCTATTTGTGCCAGAGTTAAGTTTAAAAACTTTCAACTGAGTATTTTTAAAACTAAACATCTTTAAAATTCAATTGGCTTAACGGTTAAAAATGGTCGTGGTTTGACGATTTAAAATTTTTTTGTGGGGTTAACAGTTATTAAGTGTTTGGTTCAAATTGCAATAAATGTTTGAATGAACAAGGAGTAACGAAAATATATATTATGAAATATTTTTATCAGTATATATATACATAAATATATATGTCTAACGATATTGATTATAAAGTATTTTATGAGAAATCTGTTGCTGTTTATATTTTTAGATATTTTTTTAAATTAGGTTCATATTTAGTATCCATTAGTTTAATGCATTTCACAGTTCTGTCAATTATATTTCTATTAGAAGACTTTACAAAGTTCATTGGAGAAAACAACTTTTCACACGAATATGTGAACCCAAACATCATTAAAAGAGCATTAACTAGTTTTTTCATTGATATAAAACTATTTGGTAAAGAATCCCATACGCTTAATGTAATACTTTCAATTTTTATTTTATTATCAATATTGTCTGCATTACTTTCTCACAATTTTCCTCCTACTTCAGAAATTGACTTCAAATTTTGTTTTCCATACTACGATGTTTCGCAATTGAACCAATTCCATTTCTAAATTATCGATACCTATCTACATAAAATAGGTCAACTCCATTGTTTTAAATTCTGTTTTATAGGGATATAAAATAAAGTGAAATGTATTTCCCACACTTTTAAATTGATCGAATCTCTTCTAAAAAGTTTGTTTTATTTCCTACATAATCATTAAATATTTTTAATTGCATTTTCTGGAGTGTTAACGGAGTTTCCAAAACTTATTGTGTTTTGGAAATGATTTTGCAATTGAGGAAAATATTTCACGATTTTCATTTTCAAATTCTGAGTAAAGATGTCAAGTTTCGTCATAAATATTTTAATATTTTCAAAAATCTTTAAAACAATTGCTCCAGATCCTTGAAATTTTTTATTCAGTTCATTAAAATGCTGAATGATGTCGCATAAAAACATAAAATCATTTAACCTAAATACACTGGATAATTCATTGAAACTATTGTCTTTTTCAATTAAAAAAAGAGATTTTCTTCTTCTTAACGTTATAAAGCAATCAAGGACTTGAACCAAAGTAAGTCATCGCACGTTGCTGTAGGTCAAAATTCCTGAATATTGGCATTCAATTTCCTTTAAGAACTGTGCAAATTGTTGTTTATAAAGAGCTCTTGCGTTTATAAAATTGATTATTTTTTATTACAGTGACATTATATACTTTGGAAAATGTTTTTTAAACCATGCTTCGTGCATAAAACTTGCTGGTGTATTATACAATGAAATTTAATCAGAGAATGTGAAATATTTTGATTAAGATACTGAATAAATCCAATGTTTTCCCCTACCATACAAGGTGTACCATACCGTCTGTTGTTACAGAAACTATTTTCTGAAGGTCTCTCAATATCTATTTCCTTAAATAAAATTTCAAATTCTGTAAAAATATCAAGGCCGGTACACTTCCTTTCAACATTATTAGTTTTATTAAACCTTCTTTCATTGTATTTCCATACTTATACCGAGCAAAAACTGCTAATTGTGCATAAATATTTACATCATTACTCTCATCTGAAGCATTTGAATACATTTCAGCATAATTTAAGTATTTGCGAAAAAGTATTTTTTTTATAATTCTATTACTTGATTTTTAATTATATTGTGACTCATAGGTAACTCATTTATACACTTTATAATCAAATATTTTTCTTTAAAATCGGCAAACAATGTAGGACTACATTCTAGAAACGCTTTTTTTACAAATTTTCCTTCCGAAGAGGTTTCCCGGGGCGAGAAATACAATGGGCAACTTGAAAACTAGCAACTGTAATGTTATTTTTTGGAGCCAAAAAACTTTTTCAAACACTCTGAATTAAGAAAATTCTTTTTTTTTATAAAAAATCTGTTTTTCTTTCTTTATCTGTTTACATGCCGAGATTAGAATGTAAGGCTTCAAAATCTCTTTTTATATTATATATTCATGAAGTCACTTTTCCATGACAAATTACACATATAACCATTTTATCCCTATCAATCACACCATATTTATTAAAACATTCATTTTGATACGGCATGGAACTTGTATGGCCTGTTTTGAATTTTTTAACCGCCGACATAGTACAGGGCTACAATTAAAATTATTTATATTTAAAATGCAACAATTTCAAGAAGAAATTTTGAATTCACATGCCTAATATACATACACATCAATATACATTTCTTTCAAATGTGTCCAAAATGGATGCCACTAAGTTGCCACTGGTGGATGCCTCAATGGATGCCACTGGTACTGACTGGTGCAAGCGAGCCAAATATTGAAAGAAGAGAGAATAACTGATATACGCAAGGCGCCCTTTGGCGCCTCACAAAGTGTAACAGACAGGGGACGATACAAGTGCTATGGAAGTCTCTTTCTACAAACACAACTTAACATAACCTTAAAAATGTGCATTTTATCCTAAGAAAGTGGTTTAAATACTTTTATTTGCTTTGGTTTATCGATTTTTTTTCAACAAACAAAATGTGGGTAAAATTGTACACTTAATTTGATATTTTGTAAACACTTTTGCTTTATTTCAAATACTACATACTTCTGTATACATTTGTTGTCATTTGCGTAACTTTGGAACTGTAATGATCAAACTGAGGGTTATAGACAGCATTTAAATTGCTTTTGTGTCAATGCAGTGCTTGAAAAAATACAAATAGAATATAAATAATCCACACACAAATTAGAAAATCTAAATAACCCCGCGTAAACAAACAAGCGGTTGCCTAGGGTCACGGGTCAGTTAAAAAGCTTGCGTGGGTCAGTGTCTGACTTACGGGTCATAGGTTCACCATCACTGCCATAAAGCATCTTTTCAGCATAGGTAGATTTTGAAATTCTGGGAGGGGGGGAATCGATCCACTTTTTACTGTGTATTCTATTGGTTTAAAAATAGGGGAGAAAAGTGTTAAGCTAAAAGTCGTTCAAAAACGATGTAGAATCAAATAATATATATATATTTTTAATTTTTGAAAATTATAAGTCAGGTTACGAGTAAAAAAAGTCAAACATTTATAGAATTGAAAAAAAATTCACATAAATTTGAAAAATTCAACTGGTGTTTTAATTAACATGATACAAAAATCTATAACCCACGTAAAAAAATTATATGATATACTCAGCTATGTTGAAAAAGTTAGTCTCTTCAAAGCATTTATTTTTTTTTTCTTTTACAAGTTATCTTCAGCCCAAAACAAAATTAGATACTATAACGTTTCATACACATACAATTAGCTTATAAAATCAATAAATTTCAATAAAAAAATCACAAAATAAAATTTAATTAGTAAAAAATTTAATTAGTAAAAAATTAATTAGTAAAAAATTAATTAGTAAAAAATTTAATTAGTAAAAAATTTAATTAGCAAAAAATTTAATTAGTAAAAAATTTAATTGGTAAGAAATTAATTAGTAAAAAAATTAATTAGTAAAAAATTTAATTAGTAAAAAATTTAATTAGTAAAAAATTTAATTAGTAAAAAATTTAATTGGTAAGAAATTTAATTAGTAAAAGTAGCCTTTTAAGGCGAAATCGTACCACACAAAAGACAGTACATACAAAGACAGTAGTATAAGTTTCTGTAACTGCTCTTTGATTTGTTTCGAAAATACTCTACGGATTCTTTTCACTCAGTAATTTATCTGTTCTAGGGGCTTTACTTCAATTACATTTTCTATCGGGGATTTTCCATCTGTTAGCAAAAGTATTAAAAGTAGTGCAACAAAGTTTTTTTTCCGTTGTTTAATGCATTGCTTCATTTACCTTCGAGAAAAGAAAGAATAAAAAACTCTTTTTTCGAACCAATTTGATATATCCATCCATCTTTTTACACATTTATTTCCAGATTTTTTTACAAAATTGTTACAATCAAAGTTAATTTTTTTTTGTTTTTTTTTAAAGATGGTTCATTTATCTTTCTTTAAAAAAGAGATTTAAAAACAGTTAAATGCCAAAGAAAAAATTCAACCAATTCTCAATATTTGAATAAACACAACTATCTGTGAAATTGCAAGCCAAGCAGAGAAAAGAACAATTTAATTTAATTTTAAACCATAAACTTTCAATTATTATTTACATGTATATGTATTTGCACAATGCTTCATTTTCAAAAAAAAATATGTTTAAAAGATAGGAAAAACTTTCAAAATTTAAACATAAGCCAAAAGACAAAGTATCCATCCGAATACGTTCGGAAGCGTGATTTTAAAAAAGCGCATAAATGGATAATTTTAATGATATTTAGTATCACTCAGATTAGAATACATGCATAAAATTGTTTTAAGGACATTTTGACAAAAAAAATTATTTAAATATAATATTTTGGTAAAAAAAGTTAACTTAGAGTAATCTTTTTTCCAAATGTTCTCCTTTTGTGAAAAATGGTTCTATTATAATAATATTTTGCCTGTATATAGCTCAGATCTATCTACAGAGGCTCAACTAGAATTTTTGAAAAATTCACATTATTTCCAGAGTTACCACCAATTGAAATAATTATTGGCGTTTTTTTTCCTCAAATTTGCTCCCCTCTGTTGTCGTAAAATATGAATAAAACCTCTTCTAAGTTATATGTTTCAAAAATTCTAGTTGAGCCTCTGTAGAGAGGTCTGAGCTATATACAGGCAAAATATTATTACAATAGAAGCATTTTTTACAAAAGGAGAACATTTGGAAAAAAGAATATTCTAAGTTAATTTTTTGCCAAAATATTGTATTTAAATAAATTTTATTTGTCAAAATGTCCTTAAAACAATTTTATGCATATATTCGAATCTAAGTGATAGTAAATATCATGAAAATTATCCATTTATGCGCTTTTGCAAAATCACGGTTCCGAACGTAGTCGGATACCTTAAAGAAATTGCTGATGTATAGAAGCTTTCCAGATTTTTTTTACAAAATGCAAAACTTTCAAAATGTTTCATTTTCTCTTGAACTATATTCTTTAATACATAATTTTTAATAAAAATTTTAATTTGTAAGCTGAAATGTATAAAAGTTGTTTCATTAAATAAAGGGTAATATTCTATAAATATGCATTCAAACAAAATTTGATACATCGGATGGTTTTTCAGCCTGCATATTAACACAAATATAAATATAGTTCAACGACTGTATATAAATCCTGAACGAACAGCTTTTAATATTACGAAAATAATTAAAATACTAAAACATATATACATACACACATATATATATATATATATATATATATATATATATATATATATATATATATATTATATATACATGTATATATATATATATATACTTCTTCAAATGGATGGATAATTATCACAACAATAAATCATGAAAATAGACGAGAACGGTTAAATTACGCAAATCACTTCGATCCCTAATTAAAAGTTTCCTTTTCCTTTACAAATTATGAAAGGAAAGCATAGTTGAGGTAAATACATGCTGAATCATAGCTCAAATTGTATGAAAATTACACAAAAATAATACTTTTTTAATAGAAATGCCAATCTTAATTTTACAATATTTAATGGAATTATTATGTAAAATAAAAACAAAAAAAATATCACCAATGAGTTTAAATGATTATATTAAAATTAATTTCATAAAAAAAAAACCAAGCCATTTTTCCTTTTGATTTCAAAAGAAAGCTCTATTTTTTTTTTAACTACATTCATAAAAAAGCTTAAATAATTGTAGAAGCGTCACATATATATATAGTATAATAAAATAAGAACAGACAAATTGTAATTCCTACAAAGCAAAAATGGATGGAAATGGATTTGAAAACCTATAAAAACCTACCAAAATATAAGTAAACACAAAAAATCAATAGACCGAAAAAGAAACCTATTATTTTTTCTAGAGCTGTCACTGATTTAGGATAGTGAAATAACATTAAATCCCTCTGTTTTCAATAACACATTTTTAAATATTTTATTATACAACGGTATCTTTTTAAAGAGCTTTATGATCATTTAATTGTCATATTAATTACAAAACAAATTACTGACTATATATATCTCTCATATAGCTAAAATTATAAATAAATATAATAAATAATAAATAATTAAATAAATATAGCAAGAAAATAAACTTTCTTACCTGGCTTAAAAACGTCAGACATGTTGAATTTAGCTTTCTTATCGGTCTTCACTGTTTCACGTACAAGTCGGAAATGGCGGCTGATTTGGAGAAATCGCTGTTATATAGGAAAAGTGCTCGACAGATGATGAGTAAAAAGAAAATAGATCAAATCCGATTGGTCCCTCTTCTGCGGCTTCAAACCATCGCCTATCCAGAAGCTGAATTTTATTGGCTAGCTATTTTTGCCAGCTAGACTGGACCTCCTTCTTCCCCTGTTTTAAGAGGCGGGGGAGAAGATGTTGATCTCCACGATTTCACCTCCGTTGCCAAGGGATACCTTTCAAATATGGAGGGAGCTTTCTCGGTTAGTTGAAAACAAATTAATTGAATCGTTGATGTGCTGTGTTTGCTTGTTGCGCGTTGTGTGCTGTATTCTTGATATCTTTTTTTAAGCTGAGTTAAGATTTTTTTTCTTTTTTTTTATCAATATGATTTATAGACTTCTAACATTTGAATTTAAATTAATTTAATTTTGGGCCATGTGAATACATGTGGATCAGGGATTTTGGACCTTTTTTTTTTGTTATGGTTCACTTTTAGCTATTTCAAAATTTGGCGGCACACTAACAATAAAATTAGTTAAAAAGAATTTTTCTTATCTATAATACACGATGAAAATAATTAATGACAATAATTTTCGTTTTTAAATAAAATAATATGTACAACAATGACAACAAAATGTTTAATAATTACAGTTTAATTATAAGAATACATTTAATGCTAAATTTGAGCTTGAGGATTTTTGATAATTTCGTTTATATTTGGTCGTAAAAATGATAATGCCACTCTCATTTCGTCATCTACATTTAAAAGTCTCGAACTTTTTTCATTTATATATTTTTTAATGCAGAAAATCCGAATTCATGCAAATAAGCTATAGAAAATTGTGACAATATTGTTAAAGGTTTTTTTCTTAAATATTATGAGATAATCGCCTCTAATTTTAATTCAAAATGAATTAATTGACTTTTCTCAATATTTTAAAACTAAATATTGATTACTACAGAATATAAAATTAGTTTTCTTCTTCATTCATATTTAATTCGTATATAGATATATTCCTTATTACAAATGTCTTTCAAACACAATCAAATTTTTTTCTATCCAACTATCAACGAAAGGATATTAAATATACCACGAATTTTATTTCAATAAAACGGCCAGATGTCTCGGTTGTTTTTATTTATTTTTTCTCGGAGTATAATTAATAATTTAAAAAATTTGTTGACCCACACAAAAGTGCCACTGCACAGTGGTTGAGAGCAGTAGCGCACACAGGAATTTTTCAAGGGGGGGATCCGGGATCAAAAGTTCACCATTCTTGTATCATGCCCTTTTTGATTTTGTCGATTTTCGGGAACAAAACACAGTAAAAAACTAATTATAGAATAAATAATTAGCATTTATTAGCAGGGGGGATTCGGACCCCGAGGACCTTCGTGCGCCATTGGTTGAGAGTCACTGGTATAGACGGTTAACTCAAATTTTTAAGGAAAGGAGAAGAATAAAATCTTCTCACTTTTTAAATTTATTTGAATGTGTTTTCATTAAAGTATTATGAATATAGCTCACAATACTTGAATTATCTTTATGAAACAGGATACTTAACACGTTATAAGATTCTAACGCGAATTTTCAAATGGTTTATTACATTGTATTTGAAGATGGTTAAAAGTCCGAAACCATTTTTCTTTTTTCCATTGCTGAATGTATTTTTTATATGTATAAATTTCTTGTATTTAAGTACAAAAATGGAAAAGGATTTAGAGTATGCTTTTGTTATATTTACTGTTAAATAAACCATTTCATTTGATTTATCTCATATGGAAAACAAAGACTCTGTTTTAAATATTCACTTGCTACCTGATTTAAGAAAAAACTACTTTCAAAGAAATTCCTTCTTGCTTTCGAAGTGTCACTATAATAAAAGCATGAAATTTAATAAAAAAAATAGCAAACAAGTTTGGCGTATTTAACTACTAATTTGATTTTATCCCGCAGTATGTATACCATACCGTCAGTGGTGCACACAAGGGGAGGGGGAAGTCCCCGGGTCTGGACCCTACCCCAAAGCCCTTGATTTTTTTTCGATTGATTATAATCTTATAAATATGGTACGTAAAATTTAATCTAGCATTTGTTATTAATAATTAATTTTATTAATTAATGCTAGTTTTTATTATTATTTTTTGTTCCCGAAAATCGAAAAAAATGAAAAGAATATGTTGGTTGGTGTTTTGGAACATAACAGAATGGTGGACTTTCGACCCTGGACCTCCCCCCACCCACCCAAATCCTTCGAAAAATTCCTGCGTGCGCCTCTGCATACCGTATTTATTTGATGAATATAGATTTTCAGCATTTTAGAGGATAACAGAAATTTTAAACACTTAACACTGTATATGTGTAGTATAAGTTCGAAATAAAACTGAATATTAATTTCAGTGACTAATAATGAAATTGAACTATTATAATGTTAACAAATAATTATTCATTATGAATCACGATTAAAAATAGTATTATATTTTAATTAATATAAATAGAGTAAGAAAATTAACATCCATTAAAATTCACGATAGATTAACAGATAATCTCTCATTATTTCTTTAACTCTTTTTTCTGAAAAACTTTCACTAATTGAATTTTTTTTCTTAAGGCACATGCACTATATTTCAAAATCAAGTAGAGGGGTGCCTTCGTATTTTATATAAAACATGTAAAATAAAAAAATTAAGTCAATTCCTACTTAGGTCAAAAAAGAAAAAATTATTCTAGTTACTTTTTGTTAAATAGTTACCATTAATATTAATATGCATAGACATATGACAGAATCACAATATTAAGTGGCAAAATAGAAAGTGACTTTCCATTTTTCTTTCTATATAGGGTGTCGGACTATTATTTTTGTTTTTGTTACTATTTAGACATTGAAAAATCACATTCTTAGAAATTAGGCCCTCCCTGGTAGAATGCGAACCCACGACCTTTGAATTCGAAGTTCAATGCGCTATCCATTGCGCTACAGGGACACAATGAATAATTTTCCTTTCTATATATCCTGTTGTACTATTATTTTTTTGTTGCTATTTATTCATTTTTTTAATTTAATTAATGAATTATTATTTAAAAAAACTGTATTAACATCAAGTGTCAATCTCTACAAGTTTAAAAAATGTATTTTAATTTGAGCGGATGAATAGAAAGTATGTTTTATTAATGATTGAAAATTTGAACAAGATGCACACACATATATATATAGAGAGAGAGAGAGAGAGAGAAAGTGTGTGTGTGTGTGAACTAAGAGTAAAGGAATATTGAAAAAGGGTAGACACACACACACACACACACATTCATTTGAACAAAATGCTTTATCGAAATCACACCTATTTCATTTTCTAAAACGAGGCCTAATATTCTTTCATAGAAAAAATTTACATCGTTGATTTATTAACAAAAAGTTATGCCCACTTTATATAAAACTGAATAAAAGAAGGTAATATGATAAATTTGTGTGTGTTAATGTGAATTTCTTTCACTACATTTCAAATATTTAATTTCTCACATTATAAATTCATTCAAGGAACCAAATAGCTATTTTTACCGATACAAAGACATTTTTAAAGAGATTACTTTTTGTTGGCCTTACAAAAAAAAAAGTATCACATGATGCAGGAATTCAAAAACTTGGCTTCCTCTTTTAAGGCTACACAGTACCCTAAAAATTTCATTTTTACCGAAAAAAAATTTATTTGCATGTTTTGGTGGCCCATATCATTGAGATGCTTGCCACGAAATTTCAGATCTGTTAGCAAATTAGTTTTTAAGATATTTGAAGTTTTATGAGCTATGGTTTTAGTTTCGGTTTCCTTTTAAAGCATTTTTCAATCTTAAGTTTAATTAATTAAAAATATTTTTGAGCTTTTAGTTTGAAATGGTTATTAATTCCAATTTTCCTTACTAAAATCATTTCTGCTTGATTATGTTTTAAGTTTTTTGAGTTCTCATAATTAATTAATAAAGATTAATTTCATGGCCAATTTTTGCTTTAAAAATAGTTTATATAACTTAAAAGCTTTATCATTATTTTTTTCCTGCAGAGAAAATGCCATGGCAAATATTTCGAAGAGATGGAATACTACTGAAAATGATGTATCTAAGAATCAGTCCTCAGCTGATTCTGCAATTAGACTTCCAAATAAAAGTATTCTGAATTCAAATGCTGCAGATATAACTGGATATTTCCTTGATGTACCAAACTACATTACACTAAACATATTGTAGTACTATATTTTAGTATTTTAAAGTCGTACGTCAAAAGCTAAAACTTCCTAAGCTGCCCCAATTTAAAACAGAAAAAAATTAAATTTTATGAACAAACCTGACTATTTTTAGCTTAAGTTAGTATCATTATTATTTTGTACATAAATGCTTCGTGTTTCAAAACTTTTGTGAAATATTGGGTTAAGATAAAGCCGAATAAACTGACGTCTTAACAAATGCTATCAATATTTTGCAAAAATATATTTTGAATTAAAAATATAATTTTCAGTCATGTTTAATAAAAATAGTGTTTTAATGTAGAAAATACATTGGAAAATAACATATTAAAAAATTAGAGTTTTACGGGCATTATAAGTTTTTGTTTTATGACTTTACAAACTTTAAATGCGTTTTTCTCAGACTTTTAATTTTGAAGGTATAAGTGTTTTCTAATCCTTAAGGTTTTTTTCCTGTTCAAGATAGAGCCTTGAATGTTTTTGTATATACACCCAAATGTATGTTCTATAAAAGTTAGTATGGATTTAGGGCTGTGAGCTCTAGTTATATTTCTAAAAAATGCTTAAGTTGATATTTTAAAAATTTTCGTGTTTTTTCCATGTCTTTATAGAAAAATAATTATTTAAAATCAACAAGGGAATAGATTTTCAAATCCATTCTAAATATTGCTTTTAATAATCTAAGAATCATAAATAACTAAAAATGACTAAAACATTTTAAAAATTGAGTATTTTATAAGAGTTTGAAAAAACTTCAATAACTCCCTAATTTTTTTTAAATTGTAAAATAATGGCTGGTCAAACTGACTTTTTGCTTACAGAATCAGCTTAATAATATAATCTAAATATAAAGCATCAATTTTTTTTACTGTAACTGTCTCCGAAAATTTTTTTTGAAAAAGGGTACCGTGTAACCTTAAAATTATTGCAATTAAAATTATTATTATTATTAATTTTTCAACGTTTAAAGCAAATACTAAAAAATATAAGCATTAAAATTGTAAACAATACGAACAACCGATTCTATTATAGTTTTTGTTTCGTTTGAGGCTACACAGTACCCTTTTTTTTAAAAAAAAATTTGGAGACAATAACAGCAAAAGTAATTTTTTTTTTTTTTTACTTTCATATTATATTATTAAGTTGATTCTGAAAGTAAAAAGTCAGTTTAACAAGCCATTATTTTATAATTTTAAAAAACCAAGAGTTTTAGAAGTGTTTCTTAAACTTTCATAAAATGTTTAATTTTTAAATTTTTTAGTCATTTTAAGTGATTTATGTTTCTCTCATTATTGGAAACAAAAGTAAGAATGGATTTGAAAATATTTTCCCTTGTTGATTTTAATAATTTTTTTATAGCTAAACCTAAAAAACAAAAAAGTTTTTAAAATATTAATTTTAACATTTCTTAAGAAAACGACTAACGATTTCAGACTTAAATACATGCTAGCTTTTATAAAACATATATATGAAATCATAAAAAAAAAAATATTTCAAACTTCTATCATGAACAGAAAAAAAAGCCTTAGGGAATAGAAGACTTCCATCTTCAAAATTCAAAGTCTGAGAAAAACATATTTAAAGCTAGTAAATGCATAAAACTAAAACTAATAATATATGCAAAGCAGTAATTTTCAATACATTATTTCTCAACTTTTGTTATGTGGCCGCGGTAGCCGAGTGGTCTAGGCATCAGATTGTGGATGGCTTTGTCACAGGTTCGAGCTCAGTACAGCTAAAGACCGCCATGAAGGGGAACGGTGTACGTTAAATCTGTCGAGAGCTCAACCGTCATCCCGTTGGTGAGGTAGTTAGGAGAGGAGAGTGCCAGCTCAGGCGTCGTCCTCGTCACTTAATCATGGTTCAAAATTACGTAGTTCGTCCCCCAAAACCCTCGTGTAGCTGAACAGTGCGACTTTAATATTCACTCACTTAACTTGTTATACATTAAAACGCTATTGTGTGTGTAATTAAATATGACGGAAAATATTTATTTTTAATTCAAAATGTATTTGTGTGTGTGTGCGTAATATTGATAACACATTTGTTACGAAGACAGATTATCCAACCTAATCCTTACACAATATTTTTACAAAATTTCTGAAACACAAAGCATTTATGCACAAAATAATAATGATAGCCAAAATAAAACCACCAAAAATAACCAGGTTTGTGCATAAAATTTAATTTATTTTCCGTTTTAAATGGGGGTAGTTAAGCAAGTTTGAATCTTTGTGTTGCACCACTTTAAAATACTGTAATATAGTACTACATTTAATTACTAGAATGTAGTTTAGTACAGTATGGACATGTTCAGTTTTACCTGCAATGCTTGTATTCAAAGTACTTGTATTCTCGCGGAAGTCTAAATGTCCCTCTGAGTGTTTGTTCCTAGATACATTATTTTCAGAAAATATTCCATCTCATCCAAATATTGTTTTGCATAGCAACCTGAGAACGTTTTGAACTTGGCATTTTCTCAACATGAAAATTTAATGAAAAAGCTTCTTAGTTATATAAACTATTCGTAAAGATATTGTTTGATCTTGAAATCTTAATTAAGAAACTATGAGAGCTCAAAAAGCTCAAAATATAGACAAACAGAAATTATTTTAGTAATAAAAATTGAAGTTAACAATCATTTCACACTGATAAAGCTGATTGTGCTCAAAAATATTTTTAATTAATTCTATCTAAGAATTGAAAAATGCTTCAAAATGAAATCAAAACTAAAATCTAAGCTCAGAAAACTTCAAATATCTTGAAAACTAATTGGTTATCATATCTGAAATTTGGGGGAAGGCTTTCCAATTATATGAAACATAAGAAAACTAAAAAAAATCGATATTTTTGTCCTTTGTAGGGTAATGTATACCCTTAAAAATTCTATTTTGAAATTTAATATTAAAAATCAGTGACTTCTTTTTTAAGAAAAAAAAGAAATGATATAAAAAATAATATAAAAGTTTCACAGGAAGAGATTTTTAAATTTGACATGGAAAATAAATAATTACCAGCACAGCATTTAAAAACGCAGTTCAAAATCTTAAAAAACGCTGCAGTACTTAGAATCATGTTCCATTTCATTATTTTTAAAAATCATTTCTCAACCGACTAAATTAGGGGGGAATAATACTACAGTCAGACCTGTTTTTATGCGGGGAATAGGAACCGTATAAAATTGTAATAACATTTTCTAATAATGTCAATTATCACAAATTGCTTTAAAAAATAGCATAAGAACGGGGATTTCGAACGAAGCGAACATATAAGACTCCTCGCCGTTGATTTACAAAATGGCATCTTTTTCTGTGAATTTAATCCGATTACACATATGTACAGTGGAAAGATCTCTTTCAAGAGAATAAAAACTCGTTTAGAAATAATTTGAGAGAGATCTACACAAAAAAATTATTTACTTTTCCTTCACTATATTATCTGTCGAATCTGAATTAACCGGAAAACTTTTAATTATTTAAATTGTTTAATTAACTATACTCAATTAATTAAACTTAATTAATTTTATGTGATAAAAATAATTAATCTATTAACTCTCTCTCTCTCTCTATTAATGTATTATTCAAATAATTATAATATACTAAATAAAAAATACGAAATTAATAAATTTTATTAAAAATTAACCGAATTTATACATATAACTTTATATTAGAAATTTAATGTATAATTGGGGATCCTCTTCATTTCAAAAAGTTTCCTACCAATATTTTAGGTTTTTGTGTATATTTAGACTTACTTATAATTGATCAGATTATTTACTAATTTTACTTTTATGCTGTGCTGCTCGTTTGGTATTCGTGAGAAATACTAACATGCCGATGTGATATTTTTACTTATTTTAACAGTATTTCATACATAATACTTTTAAATTCTATATTAAGTAAATAGTTTGTTATTTTTTCTTGTTATATTTTATTTAATAACACATTCTAATATAACATGTCCACATTATTTTCCTCTTCTCCTAAAGCCCAATAGTAAAGGCAAATTACAGGTGAAGATTGGCTGACCACAAAACATTGTTTAAACCTGCCTTTTTGGTTCTTAAGACCAAGAGTTTGCCATTATACTACTGTGGCTAATATTTCTTGGGGTATTCTCTATCTAGTTATACTTAGGATTGTAACTATTTATATGCACTATAATCTGTTTTTGTACGGTCTTTTTTATGCAATTTTATTTTTGTACGATTTTTTGTGCGCTTTTTTTATGCGGTATACGAATTTCAATGGCCTTGATGCCCCTGTAACATTTCTATGAGTGTTCATACATGCACTTCAAGACGCTCTATTCATTGGTTATAACAGTCTGTCGACTATGCACGTTGTACTCTTTTCTCCCAACGCCCTAGCAGCACACACTTGAGTCAAAACGAAACTTTCAATGACAATGATATTACCAATAATTTGATACATTATGAAGATGGACAAAAAGAAACGCATTGTTTGAGAGCGGATAAAATATATGCAGGGATCCAGTTTTACAACAAATCGCAAAACATTTTCGTAAAATAGATAACAATTCCGAAAAGAGTTTGAAATTTCAAAAAGAGTTCGATCATGCGTATCTGGTTATCGTTACGTTCACAAGCAACTTACCAGCCGACCATATTCACGAAAAATTATCACTTACTTTAAGGTGCCAAAAAATAAATCAATTGAAATTGTATCTTCAAGGGACGAAAGCGATTTTGAACTAATTCATCATAGTAATTAAGATACGCGTTTTGAAATACGTTGATTAAGGAATCATGTATGTTCATTTTGAAAATTTCTCCATGTATACAATGAGAAATTTTAAAATATTTCGTTGTGGAATTTAATTATTTATTTTATTCGGAAGTACTTCCTCCTAAATTTCGTAAATATTTGACGTATTTTTTAAATGCGACTTTTTTTATACGGTCTCTCCCCACCGCATTAAAAAAATTCTGTCGTATGCGGACAAATTTCTTTGTTATATGTAAGTATTTATGAAATTTTCGAATATTTTTGTGCGGTTTTTTTATGCGGTCCCTATCTGCCGCACAAAAACAGATTTTTTGTATTATTATTATTATTAAACTCAAACGTGCAACAGCCCATGAGGGCCAGAGCCTACTGTGCCCATTCCAGTATACATGACCATTGGGCGCAGAGGTGCATGAGCAGATGTCCCGATCAGGTGGTCAGTCTGAAGCGAGATGTCTATTTTTCACGTCCCCAAACAAGCTTGGTACTCATTTATCGACCCACTGCAATAGAAATGAAAGGCTGAGTTGACCTTGCCCAGCCCGGGAATAGAACCCGGACCTGTAGTGCGGAAGTGGTGATACGCTACCACTCGACCACTGGGCCTTTTGTTATTATTACTATTATTGAGATGTTAGCGTATCAAGATAATTTAAATTTTTTATGTATACTTTACATTACCAATTTTTGCAATATAATAAAGAAGCAAAATGTAGTAAATTATTATTTTACTAAGTGAAATCTGTTTCAAGGCACCATGAGTAAACGATCTTTCAGGTTCTTAATTATGAATTAAATATAAAAAAAATTCATGCTTTCTTTCTTTCTGTTAGAAAAATTATCCGTATATAGGATGATGTATGTGCATATATATAAATTTTTATCCATCCTAAATTGCACACCTAGTAAAAACGCAAGTTAAATAATTCATTGGGAAAAGTGCTTCTAACGTGAAAATTCATTAATAAACTTTATTATAAGAGATATCATAAATTTGTGTAATTAGTTTTTTACTTATTCAGAAGTTTCTGAGTATCTGAAAGAAAATTACTAGTAATAATCAAAATGTGTGGAAACACTGAAAATATTAATTTCTAAGAAAAATTAAGTTATTTTTTGAAAAGAAGAAAAGCAGAGAAAGAGAGAGAGAATAAAGCATCTGTTTGACAAGCCCCGTGTGTATATATATCTTTATAACTATCAATTAAATCAATATCAATAAATTTTAAAATATCAATTAAAGAAAAATGAAAAATATTAATAACCTTCAACTCATAAATGATTATTTAAATTACTATATCTCGTATTCGTTCATAAGATGAATGGGTTTTTTTCCGATATTTATTTCAGGTGATTGGTTATATTCAAAACCGTGATTTTGGAAAAGCGTATAAATGAATATTTTTTCTAGTGTGTTGAGTTAGAGAGTATACATATAAAACTATTTTAAGAATCTTGTTACAAGTAAAAATTATTTAAAAGCAATTTTTTTGCAAAAAAAATACAGAAAAAAATTATATATCTTCAAAATATTCTCCTTTTATGAAAAATGCTTGGAAAATAATAAAATATTTTGCCGATATATATATATATATAAAGCTAAGACCTCTCGACAAAGACGTAATTAAATATTTTGAAAAATTCACTCTATTTTCAGAGTTACAATCAATTGAAATCATAACCTGTGTTTTTGTAAAAAAATTCTCTACTCAGATGTATTAGAATATTAATAAATCTCCTTCTAAATTATATATCTCAAAAAAGTTAGTTCAGATTCTGTAAAGAAGTCTTAGCCATCAATAGGCAAAATATTATAGAAGCTATTTTTCATTAAAGGAGAATGTTTTGAAAATATTTCATTTTTTTTACCAAAAAAATGCATTTTAAATAATTATTTACTGTAACAGTATTCTTAAAACAATTTTATATGTATACTCTAATTATACTGACACCAAATATATATTTTTTTAAAATAAGAAAATCACTAATACTTTTTTGCAAAATCACGGTTCTGAAAGGCATTTTGTAAAATTCCTTATCAATATATATCCTTAAGGATATTTATGAAATCCGAATCTAAAATTTTGCAATTCATATTTAATGGAGTCTTATTTGAATCAAAGTAGCATGCACTAACTGTCAGAAACTTAAAATTTTAAAGCTTTTTTTTTCACTGTTTCTGATTAATTTAAAAGATTTTTTTAAAGGCCGGAAGCGAGTCGGCATTATTACAGAGATATTTCCTGTGATTGGTCTGACTAATACCAAAAGAAAAAAAATCAAACTTGTGCAAAACTCTGGAAGTTAATGCGGTAGACAGTTGTCAATTTGAAAAAATAAACTTTTTAAAGGATACTAAACAAAAAAAAACCTCAATAGGATGGGAACAGAAATTTTACCCATTGCATCGTATCTGTAACAATCATGAAATCTGACACGATTTAGGAAATATAAAGAATAGGCATGTTCAACTCACTGCTCCTGTTTGTCGTTTCCACCTTTCATGCCACAATTAGTTCTTTGACGTCCCTCTCCCACTAACTCATGCATCATGTCAACTATTGTGCTGAGAAACTTGTTGAGGGAACTATTGGAGAGAGGATGTTTGGTTGTGCGACGCTGAAAACAATTTTTACCCCCTTTTATTAGCTCTATTCTTCAACCGTTGAAGATATCAAGAATCGTCGAACAGAAGTAACAGGAATTCGTGGGTTATCTCTTCTTTGAAAGAAAGAGAGAGGGAGAGGATTGTATCCCGGTTCAGTGAGCTTTCACGATCCCTCGATTCTAGTTCTAAATGGATTGTTCTTGCTATAATGCTCTATCCTCAACCTAGAAGTAGAGCTTTGTATTGTGTGCGGTACTATTCCCTGAATGTGCACAAGAGTAGTTAGAATTCAAACTGGGGGTAGATGCGGAGTAAGTAATATATATATATATATATATATATATATATATATATATATGTCTGTATTCTAGGCATAATGTTAAAATATACATATATATGCTGCATATAAGTATATAAAGCCATTATGTGTGTGCAGAAATTAACGAATAACTATAGTTGATAAATTGATTGCTTTCGTCACTCATTGAATTAAAAAGTATCCCCTAATTGGGAAAATTATAGCTTCTAAATTTTGAATTTTTCATTAAATATGAGGAATTTAAATTATTCCTCATAAAAACAATTAAAAAATGCACTAAAAACATGGCTCTCGTTTTACGCTTTATGTGTGTGATAAAAACTTAAGACTTGGCACTAGTGTTACGTTTTTTATAAACTAGATACGATTGAATTTCGTCGATATATCTCAAAATGTTTCGTTGATAAAAGTTTTGAGAAGAATTGATCATATATCGAAAGTTTTTTAAATTAATATTAATCAACACAGTTTTTATATATGCCGTGATTTCTTATATATCCTTTATACTAATGCTAATGCTCCAGCTCTTGATTATTTGGAAAGTTAACATACCACTGGTTAGTTTTAAATTACAATCTATTTATTTTTAAAGAATATTTGCTAGTAATAGCTCTAAGATATCCGACTACGTTCAGAGCCCTGCTTTTCTTAAAAAAAAGCGTATACAAATGAATTCATACATACATATAATTAGTGTCACTTGGATTAGAATATACTCACAAAATTGTTTTAAAAATCTTATAGTAAATTTTCTTTTAAATGTAAATTTTTGGCAAAAAAGGGAGAAAAATCAGAGTATCTTCAAAATATTATTTTATGAAAAATGCTTCTATAATGTTTTGCCAATATATAGCTGAGACTTATGTAAAGAGCCTGAACTAAGATTTTTGAAGAATTCACATAACTTTCTCTCAGAGTTGTAACCAATCAAAATAATAACCGAGGTTTTCGGTTAAAATTTCTTTACTCTGATGTATTAAAAAACATGAATAAATTCATTTATAAATTATATATTTTAAAACACCTGTTTCGGACTCTCAAGAACAAAATGAAAAGCATTTCTACAAAATTTTATATAAATATACGAAAAATCTTTTAAGTGATCACATTTAAATTTTTTTTATTTTTCTAGTGATACAGTGTTTCGTAAAGTGGACTTAAAATATAAAAATCACATTCTAAACAAAAATAAATATATATAAAAAAGCCATATTTCTGAATAAGTATCTTAATATGTTTTAATGTAAGCATTAAGGTATCCGACTACGTTCGGAACCGTGATTTTAAAAAGGCGCATAAATGGATAAATGGATAATTTTCATGATATTTAGTGTCAATTAGATTAGAATACATATATAAAATTGTTTTAAGGACATTTTGACAAAAAAAAAGTTATTTAAATACAATGTTTCGGCTAAAAATTAACTTAGAATAACCTTTTTTCAAAATGTTCTCCTTTTGTGAAAAATGCTTCTATTATAATAATATTTTGCCTGTATATAGCTCAGACCTCTGTTCAGAGGCTCAACTATGATTTTTAAAAAATTCAAATTATTTTCAGAGTTACAATCATTTGAAATAATTATCAGCGTTTTTTTGTTAAAATTTCTCCACTCTGTTGTCGTAAAAAACACGGATAAATCCACTTCTAAGTTATATATTTCAAAAAATTCTAGTTGAGACTCTGTGCAAAGATCTGCGATATATACAGGCAAAATATTATTATAATCGAAGCATTTTTCACAAAAGGAGAACATATTGAAAAAAGTTTATTCTAAGTTAATTTTTATTTAAAATATTGTACTTAAACAATTATTTATTGTAATACCATTCTTAAAATAGTTTTATATACATTTTCTAATCTAAGTGACACTAAATATCGTAAATATTATCCATTTATACGCTTTTGCAAAATCACGGTTCCGAACGTAGTCGGATACCTTAAGTATTAAAAATAGAAGAAAAAAATGAATGTTTATGAGAAGACTTCAACTTCCTGTTTTTTGAAATGGCAATGGCAATGGTTATTTATTTATTTCAGACGTTTCCAAACTTTTTAGTTACCTTGACTCCTTGCTATATGTGTTTTCCGTCTTTGTGTTGACCCCTGCTTACCTAATATAATTTTTTTGCAAATTTATCAACATAAACGCCTTTTTGACAGCTAGTATAGAGCTATTTACTTTAAAAGATTTAAGTTTTTAGCTGTTGTGAAGTGTATAGAGTTTAAAACTTCAGAAACACATGTTAATTTAATTAAAATGTAATTAATACATAAAATAACTGAGCAACAAACAAAAATGCTTTTAAAGGGAGGGATGAATTTGACACTTCAATAAGAAATTTTCACCATTTGGTATCAGACTTATCGAGTTTAACCAACCTAAATTTTCTCGAGTAATAGTGTCCAGTCTTTTTTTGAGAGAGAGAGGCAACTGTGTGGCGAAACTGTTGCTCATTAGGAAAAGCAATAAAATGTTTCTCACGATATTCCATAATTCGGGGTAAATAACAGGTATGTCTTTTTAAAATCAAAATTGCTGGCATTCGTTTCTTCACTTTACTTTAAAATCTCCACTAGTGCCTATTCAATTCAGATCCTCTTGTAATATGACATTTATTTTCTTTAATGTGACCATATGATTCCCTTGTCTGCTGTGGTATTACCATAGTCAAGATTTGTCAAAATCTGAATAAAGGGCATTTAAATGTTGAACGTAGGTTGAAATGCCACCTTCTTGAGAAACTGGGAAAATTCGTGAAGTCCTTTATTGTACTCCTTTAGCTTAATTCTGGCAAGAACAATTAAAATGATGGTCTTTTTTTTAATATAAAATATACTATGTCACCTTGTAACTAGAAATAACTTAATTAAATTTAGTAATTAAATCTGTTGAATAGGTAAAATCTGTGTGATTTCCACTTGATTACATTTTCATTTAAAATTAAAATCACTATCTGGTTTAATGAGTGCCACTATCGTAGACCCCATTTACGCCTCATGGACCCCTAAATTATTTTTTCCTTTATGTTGATCCCTTGAAACTCGTATTAGACACTAGGGGGTCGATATACATGACTATGGGAATTACTGTGATTTATTTATCGAAATCCTCTCACATTATAAAATCCTTATGATTCCATTTCTACGTTTCCTACCTCCAAAGAAAAAGCAATTTTAGAATACGAAGATAAAAATTCGATATTTTCTCCAAAATTTAAGATTTTAATTTAGTTAATTGTACTGAATAATATGTTGGTCAAGTTAAATTAAGATTCCTTTAAGGTATCCGAACACGTTCGGAGTACTTAACAAAATAGCATATTTAAAAATTATAAATGCACTTTTAGGACTCAATATCAATAAATACTAATATTAAACTAACAATATTTAAAATAAATTACTTATTTTTTTGGAAAATCACAATTATAAGTGAAATTTTAGCAATAATTTTGAAAAACTTCAGAGCAGTTAGAGAAAAAAAGTAATAAACTTATATTAGTAAGAGTATTACTAAAACAAATTAGATGCATATATCAAAGTAATGTACTAAAATTTTAATGTTTTATGAACATTTGAAAATTTTAGAGCGGATTGGGTAAACATAATAAGAAATGCGATGCTATTTATGAGACCATTATTTAAATAATAAACCACAACTCAAAAAGTATTCATACAATAAGAAATATTTTAGTACATTCATTAGAAAATAACATAAATATCAGGTTCAAAAAGTTTTATAGGAATACATTTATAATATTTTGAGTTATCAGACTAGCCATGATAGATTTTAAGCAATTTAAATGCCCACTTCTGGTAGATCCAAGTTTCTGGTAGATCTGGTTTCTCTAACTTTATAAAATTGATTGTAACTTGGCCTCTTTAGGTAGCGTAGAAACAAAATAAAGTATCTATTCAATAAAATAAAAAACAAAAATATCTGTCTTGCCCCAATTTGGTCATTTTCAACGTATTCGGATACCTTAAATGCTACATCATGTGGCAATGGAGATTACTTACGTAATTTTGAGCTGCCGTAAAGTGACGATATATTAATATCATATTCTGACAATATCACTTACAACAACACGACTTCTTAGCATTAAAGGACCCAGAAGAGCATATTTTAATATAAACTAGTAATTTCTTAGAATTTTTTTTGCTTTTTTAATTAACTATACTCCATACTGATGAGAGTGAGGTACCGCTCAGGTATCGTTTTCTTGACCATGGTTGAAAATTACGAGGTATGTCGCTAATAGCCTTTAGGTTGCTTTATAATGTGTTAATCCCTCGCTTAATGTACCATTATTTTAAAATACGATATCAAATTTTGAAATTTGTATACTGATAATTTTATATATTTATTCTCATTAGTTCTTGTCAGACTTTTTTTTTAAAATAAAATAAAGCAAATGTATTTAATGTTAATTTAATTTCAAGAATCGATCATCTTAATAATAATTAAAATTGGTGATAACTATTAACAAGAAATTGATAAATTTATATAATGATTTTTCTACACTCATTAAGAAGAAACAGCTTTTAATTATTTTCAATTTTTATGACATTTTGAAGTTTGATTAGAGCTTATCTACAAATTTTCTCTAAATTTCGTGTACAATGTGAAATTAAAAAATAGTAATTATGTATTGTTTTGGAGCATGAGTGTAATACATTTAAACAAACTACTGAAAAATTCTCTAAAAAAATCACCAGTTAAAAAAAATCTCTGAAAACATTTCTTTTTTTATTACTGAAAGATGTACCAAGTTTATAATCTTATCAAAATTTGTACTCGCTATTTATTTAGTACTAGCTATTTATTACATCATAATTTCTATTTTATCTCATTTTTAAGGCATTTTTATACATAAGAAAAAAGCACAGTGTGAAATTTATTATTTTTTTTTATTCCTAAAGATTAGGAAAGGATACACAGACAAGAGACTAATGACATTTTTGATTTTATCAAAAAAACCCTTCTCCTCTCTTCTCTTTTTTTAAGTTTTAAATTAAATATAAAAATTTTGCATGACCCTTTTAAGCTTCTGACATTGATTTTATTTGCATCTGGTTAAGGCTACAAAATACACGTTTTCAAAAAAGATGTTTGGAGACAGAAACAGTAAAAATAATTTGTGTCTTATATTTAGATTATATTATTAAAATTATTCTGAAAGTAAAAAGTTAGTTTGACCAACCATTATTTTACAATTTTAAAAAATTAAGAATTTTTAAAGTTTTTTCAAACTTTTATAAAATGCTCAATTTTTAAAATTTTTTAATCATTTTAAGTAATTTATGTTTCTTAAATTAATCCAAACAAAAGATAGTATATATTTGAAAATATGTTCTATTATTGATTTTTAATAATTATATTTCTAGCTAAACCTGGAAAAAACAGGAAAATTTTTTAAGTATTAACTTTAGCACTTTTTAAAAACTAACTAGAGATCTCAGACCACACACACACACAAAATCCATACTAACTTTTATAGAGCATACGTTTGGGAGTGAATATAAAAAATTTTCAAGACTCTATCTTGAACACAAAAAAAGCCTTAGGGATTAGAAAACACTTATTTCCTCAAAATTAAAAGTCTGAGAAAAACATATTTCAAGTTTGTTAAGTCATAAAGAAAACATAATAATGCATGTAAACCTCTGATTTTCAATGTTATTTACCAGCTGAAGTTCTACCTTAAAACGCTACATTAACTAAACATGACTGAAAATATTTTTTAATTCAAAATGTATTTTTTACATAATATTGATAGCATTTGTTACAACGGCAAATTGTTCAGCCTAACCTTAATACAATATTTTCACAAAAGTTTTGAAACACAAAGCATTTATATACAAAACAATAATGATACTAACTTAAGCTAAAACAACCAGGTTTGTCCATAAAATTGAGTTTTTTTTCGGTTTTAAATTGGGGAAGTTTAGAGCAATTTTCAGTTTTTGTTGCGCAATTTTAAGATACTAAAATATATAGTACAACAATTGTTTACTATAATGTAGTTTGGTACATCATAGTAAACAATTTCAGACAGTGGCGCACACAAGGAGGGGGTCCTGTGGGTCCGGACCCCCCCAAAGCCCTTGATTTTTTCCAATTGATTATAATTCTACGTATATAATATGTAAAATTTAATTAAGTATTTGTTATTAATGATTGATTTTATTAATTAATGCTAATTATTTATTTAATAATTAGTTTTTTACTCTATTTTGTTCCCGAAAATCGACAAAATCAAAAGAAGCATGATACAAGAATGGTGAACTTTCGACCCCGGACCCCCCTCCCCCTTGAAAAATTTTTGTGTGCGCTACTGATTTCAGATGAAACTGAATGGAAATATTCAGTTTTATCTGCTATACTTGAATTCAGAATACTTGTATTCGGAAGTCTAATTGCAGTATCAGCTGTAGGCTGATTTTTAGATTCATGTTTTTCAGTAGAATTCAATCTCTTCCAAATATTGTGTTCGTAGCAACCTGAAGACGCTTTGGCCATGGAATTGTCTCAACAGGAAAAAAATTATTAATAAAGTTTCTAAGTTATATAAATTATTTTTTAAAATAAAAGTTGGCCTTTTGAAATCAATTTTAATTAAGTAACTATGAGAACTCAAAAAATTCAAAACATAATCAACCAAAAATGATTTTAGTAATGAAAATTGAAATTAATAACCATTTCACACTGAAAGAATTGACAGTGCAGAAGCATATTTTTAATTAATTCAATTTAAGAGTGAATAAATGCTTCAAAATGAAACCGAAATCAAAACCTAAGCTCAGAAAACTGTAAATATCTTAAAAACTAATTTGTTATCAGATCTGAAATTTGGAGGCAAGCTTCTCAATGATATAGTCCAAAAAAAAACAAAAACAAAAAAAAAAAAAGAAAGAAAGAAAGAAAAGAAAAAGAAAAGAAAAGAAGAAAAAAAAGGTACTTTTGAAACTTGTAGGGTAATGTATAGCCTTAATATATTTGGTATACAAATGAACACAAATGAAAATATAAACTTGCCCTTCATTTAATACTGGAAATATTAAAAATTGCGGAACTCATTTTCAGATTGATGGATTATTCTATTAACGTCACACATCAAAGCAACAAGCGGGCTGCTGTCAACAGACCTCCTAATTTTGAACCTCGGTCAAATGACGATGATAACATTTGAGCTGGCGCCCCACTCTCTTAACTTCCACACCACGCCAACGAGCCCTAAATGACGATTTGACTAAAACAACACCGACCACGAGTTTGAGAGACCTTGATCACTCGGTTATCGTAGTCACCACTTTTTTGGATGAAAATATATCGATTTCAGATAATAATGATGTATTTCAGAAAATTCCCACTGATATGCCGAGTTTTTTTCTTCAACTTGATAAAAGTCAGGATTTTATTTTGTATTATAATAAAGCATAAGCATTTTGAAATACATGATGCATATCTTATGCATAAAAAAGGATTTAATTTAAATAGAGTTGAATTGTTTATTAAAATGAGAGGCTATATTTATACCATCGTAAGGAAACATTACATTAAACTTGCTGTATATTTCTATGCAAATTCTATCTTTTAGTGGTACCTCTTTATGCTTATGATTTTGGGCCTTAAGGCTGTTTTCGGCTAATGTTAAAGAATAGGACTCAAATGGTGAATATTTTTTCATATATAAAAGTACTGAAACATTAATATTATATTCTGGCTTCACTATCCTGTAAAGAATTGCTTATTTTATCATACTACTCATTTTTATACGAGTTGACACATCTTTTCTTTTATAAAATGTGTTCCGCATTTTTTCTCCTATACCGTAATGCTAAATGAGCTATTCCTTTACATGTTAAATGGAAAAACTAAGTATTTATGAACTATTCTGAAATTTTAAAAACACTATACTGTAAACAAATGCATGAGTTACAATGTCACAAATTTTTATAAAAATTGAAGCATTTTTTCTGTCCAAAAATATGCTCTGCGCTCAGGTCACGTTCTTGTACATATGGTGAAAACAGCCTTAATCTTTCATTCTAGACAAAAACAATCTTAACTTCAGGTTACTTATCAACCCTTTACAGTGATGATAAACATATAATAAATTATATTTTGCTTTTAAATATTATAAAAATAAAATTATCGTTCAGTTAATTTTTGGCGAAAAAATTGCACTATAACTTACTTGGAAAGAGAACTAGCTACCCTTCTTTGTTATTTGTTGAGAGAAAAGTTGGCTTTCCATTAACTTTGTACAGAGCTGCAGTGGTGAGGAGGACAATAAGGCTTTAGGAAGGGAGGATCGCACAAGGACTCCCCTCTGTAAGGTATAGATAGCATTTGATTGGTTGTCTCTGATTCTGTGTCGTAATAAATGTCTGTAAGCTGAAAGAAGAAAAAATTATTGAAATCTATTTTTATATCAGTCATAATTAACCAATCAAGTTTTCTAGAATCTAATTTTATGGGCTATTTTATAAAATCCAATACTGAAATCTGATTTTTGAAAAGCTCAGTTTATATTTATTTAGTGATAGGTTGGTACAGGGGGTTTATGGTATAGCCAGAAAAGGCTTGCAGAGAATCAAATATCCCTTACCCAAAAAAACTTTTAAGACTCCACAGTACCCTAAAAATTTCATTTTTACCGATTTTTTTTTTTTTTTTTTTTTTTTTTTTGCCTTTTTTGGTGGCCCATATCATTGAGATGCTTCCCACGATGTTTCAGATCTGTTAGCAAATTAGTTTTTAAGATATTTGAAGTCTTATGAGCATTGATTTTAGTTTCGGTTTCATTTTAAAGCATTTTTCAATCTTAAATTGAATTAATTAAAAATATTTTTGAGCTTTTAGTGTTTGAAATGGTTATTAATTCCAATTTTCCTTACTAAAATCATTTATGCTTGATTATGTCTTGAATTTTTTGAGTTCTCATGATAAATTAATTTAAGATTAATTTCACGGCCAATTTTTGCTTTAAAAATAGTTTATATAACTTAAAAGCTTTATCATTAATTTTTTCCCTTAGAGAAAATGCCATGGCAAATACTTTCTCAGGTTTCTGTGAGAAATAATATTTCGAAGAGATGGAATACTACTGAAAATGATGTTTCTAAAAATCAGTCCTCAGCTGATTCTGCAATTAGACTTCCAAATACAAGTATTCTGAATTCAAATGCTGCAGGTATAACTGGATATTTGCTTGATGTTCCAAACTACATTATACTAAACATATTGTAGTACTATATTTTAGTATTTTAAATTCGTACATCAAAAGCTAAAACTTCCTAAGCTGCCCCAATTTAAAACTGAAAAAAATTAAATTTTATGAACAAACCTGACTATTTTTAGCTTAAGTTAGTACCATTATTATTTTGTACATAAATGCTTCGTGTTTAAAAGCTTTTGTGAAAATATTAGGTTAAGATAAAGCTGAACAAACTGACGTCTTAACAAATGCTATCAATATTATGCAAAAGTATATTTTGAATTAAAAATATCATTTTCAGTCATATTTAATAACAATAGTGTTTAAATGTAGAACATACATTAGAAAATAACGTATTAAAAAATTAGAGTTTTACGAGCATTATAAGTTTTTGTTTTATAACTTTACAAACTTTAAATGCATTTTTTTTTCAGACTCATTTTTGAAGGTATAAGTGTTTTCTAATCCCTAAGGCTTTTTCCTGTTCAAGATAGAGCCTTGAATTTTTTTTGTATATACTCCCAAACGTATATTCTATGAAAGTTAGTATGGATTTAGGGCTGAGAGATCTCTAGTTATTTTTCTAAGAAATGCCAAAGTTGATATTTTAAAATTTTCGTGTTTTTTCCAGGTTTTACTAGAAAAATAATTATTAAAAATCAACAAGGAAATAGATTTTCAAATCCATACTAACTTTTGTTTGTAATAACGTAAAAAACATAAATAACTTAAAATGACTAAAAATTTTAAAAATTTAGTATTTTATAAGAGTTTGAAGAAACTACAAAAATTACTAATTTTTTTAAAGTTGTAAACTAATGGCTGGTAAAAAAAAACTGACTTTTTACTTACAGAATCAGCTTAATAATATAATCTAAATATAAAACATCAATTATTTTTACTGTAACTGTCTCCAAAAAAATATTTTGAAAAAGAGTACCGTGTAGTCTTAAGTGTGTTATTGAATTTGAAGAGGAGAAACAAAAGAAACTGAAATTACATTACAATGTGTCCCCATGAATTTCAGATCCTTTTAAATTTTCGGATTATTTCCAATGTTTTTCATTTTCTCATGCTATTATTAGGCCAGCTTAGTGGTCTTCAATTTTTGACGACTCATGGAACCCTTAAAACTATAAAACGTTTCCTTTAAACACCATTTTTGAAGAAAAAATAACCTTAGATTAATATATCATAAAATAATATTTAAAGTAGATGAACTAAAGGTACTAAAGTAAAAACAATTTTAAAAAAATACTGTATTTTTTATCAAAATTTTTTTATCACAACATTAATGTGATTTACTCATTTATAGAATTAATTCGTACTCAAATTACCATCTACTCTTATTTTTTATTTAGTAACAGGTATATGTGTTTGCGTATTTTTACACAAACTGTTCAAGTCTGAGTCTATTGATGCTATTTGTAGTCACATTTCATATTCTGCTTTAATTTGCTTCTGTATTTTGTTTTTGTTGTCACACACATTGAAAATAATAAAATGACTTAAGTACATTGTTTAGTGCACAATTTTTAATATTTTTGTCTATATTCAATTCATTCCATTCCCCTTAGTTACGCAAAACAATGCAGTAACAAGTATAAAATTATTTCGTAGAACCCAGGATCATAAACAACAGAATATTCACAATTTAGGTAGTATATGTAAAGAACAAAAATTTATAATTTAATTTTATTACATAACAAAGGTTGCAAAAAATTATTAAGAAGAGAGGTTGTCAGGGGAGCTGAATTTATTTTTTTAATTCCATCTGTGGGACCCGCTTTGGAAAACACGGCTGAATATACTTGTAGTCACACAAATCTCATAGAGATTGTGAATAAGTTTTACATGTGCATTTAAAATTTTCTTTCAAAATTTTTATTTTGACTCGTGGAACCAATGGACAGGGACGTCTTAAGACTTCTTGAGGCCTACGCAAAAGTAGGCCCTGAGCCCAACACAAATATAGGCCCCACATATGACCCTTAAAAGTAAATAGCATATAGCAAACGTTGCCAAATACTCGAACAAACAATAACCCGAAACAAATAAATGTGTGCATGTTTTACAATTGTACAAACCGGCTCGATCGACTGCCTCCTTTTGACTGAATGAGTAGTGATGATGTATGGTCGTAGGTCTTGGTCTGTACATGGACGACGGTCATCACATTTAGCCAGTTGACATATCGTCCGAAGCTCCTAATTTTTTTTTTTTTTTTTTTGGAGAATACAACCGGAAAAAAGATTTGACTTTTGAAATTATTCGAATATATATTTTATTAAGGCTGAGTCTAGAATATAAGATGAGGTCCCCATTGTGGCCGAGGCCATGGGCCCGGGACCAATTGGCTCATGTTTTAAGACTACCCTACCCCCGAGTATGCTTCGTGGAACACGGTTTGAAGACCATGGGGCTAGGACATACGAAATGTTGGATTTTCTTTTCATGTTAACGTTTGTTTCTCTGTTTTCGTAGTGTTTTTGTTTTTGGCAAAAACTTGTTTATATATAATCATATTGCCCATTGACACAGAGTCACATTTCAACAAAGTTTTTCTCAAAAGTCTTCCATTATTCTATTTGTTTTGAATTCCGTAAGGATATATGAATTCAACCGATCCTCGTGTAAATTTTATCTGAGTGTAAACTTGTAATAATTTTAAAAACGCTGCACGCAAGATAAACAAGGTTCATCAACAGGTGCTGGATGACTTGTAGTCCTCTCGTAAGCAAAATAATAGATCCAAAATGTTTGCGGGGCTTAAGTAAAATCCATGGTGTTGCTATGGTCTTCTCGCTAACTGTTGCTATTTATAGATGGTTGAAATAGTTTATGAAAAATCAATTATTAAAATGTTCATTTTCATTAAATTGCATTTTTTCATCTTATTACTGCACAGATATTACTCAGTATAGAGAAAGACAAATCAAAAATGATCTGTAAAAAAAATCTAAATTTTTAAAGGTTTGTTTGCGTTAAAGCAACACTGTTCTTTTTCCTCTGTTGAAAAGTAGTTGAATTATTGAAAGTTAAATGGTGGTCTACGATTTTTTTTTCTTTGTATTTTAGTGTACAATATTTTCACCAAAAAAATTCTGATTATTAATTATTCGTAATTAATTATTATCGTATTAATTATTCGTAAATTTATTTTGAAAGGAAGTTATAAACGTTAATATTTCAAAAAGTTTTACATAGGGGAAATATAACATCAGTCTAAAAACATTTACGAATATCATACTATAAAAAAAAATAATAATAAAATTCAATACAACTCGGAATCTTGCAGAAAATATCACATTATCAGGACTGCAATGAAGTGATCAAATATTACGTAATAAGATGGAGAATGTATCACTAAAAGTAATTGAAAAAAAATTATTTAATTACCTGCATGAATTTTTATAATTCCTTGAACCAAGTTTCGTCAACACAATAAGGATGTATTTTTATGTTTGTATTAAATAAAATGTTTTACGAAAAATTGTTTCTACTAAATTAATTTAAAAAATGAAACAAAAATATCTTCCTTGCTTATGAAAAATTATTACGAAAAAAAAATAATATATAGCCATTTTATAAATATGACTTTCTGGGGACATGACAGTTATATATATTTAAAAAAAAAACAATACAAGTTTAATTAATAATTAAATTTATATTAATTTATTATATTTTTATTAATGTATTACATTTATATTAATGTATTATATTTATATCAATGCATTATATTTATATTGATGTATTATATTTATATTAATGCATTATATTTATATTAATTTATTATATTTACACTAATTTATTATATTTGTATTAATTTATTATATTCATCTTTAATTATTTATAAAATAATTACATTGGTTATGTACAAATTTTACAAAAGAGTCTGTTTTTTTCAAGTTCAGTTTAACTTGTGAAACTGGAATTCCCTCTCTCTCTTGAGGTAAACTCATGACCGGCGCTGTGTGTTGAGTCTCGAACACAGGTGCTTGACCCCTGAAAACCCGGCACGTCGAGGGGCTGATGCACGTTAAATATGTCAAGGGTCAATGTCTTCATGCTGGTGCGATGTGGAAAATCGAAGAATGATCTTCCTCGTTACTTGACCGAGGTTCCAAATTACGAAGTCCATTGCCAATATTCCTAGAGTAGCTTCAAAATGTGACGATAAATGATGACGACTATTAGAAGATAACTTTAATGATGTATTGATTAAATATCACAACATGCAAACTTTGTAAAATTTGTGGTGGATATTCCAATCCAATTTTGGATCATTCACGCGTGCTTAAGCGGTAAAAAGCTAAATTTAATAACTAATTAAGACCTAATTCTCTTGTTAAATACAGTCGGACCCCAATTTAACGAATTTATCCGGACCGAACTTTTTGTTAGTTAATTCGGGCTATTCGTTATCTCGCGGTCCAAACAAAATACAATTTTTTTTTGTATTTACTTTTTGAAAATTCTATAAGCAACTACACAGAAATATCCCCAGTTAGAAATTTCACTCTTTTTATTCAACAGCTAAAAATATTGTTTGTAAATTATTTAATTGGAAATTTTAAAAAGCTGACTAATAGATGTTTAAAAAAATTTTTGATTCCTGATGTGGAAAAGTTCTTTTTCGACTCCATCCAGAAAAGAAAATACTGTGTCATTTACATCTTGTCGCATAAGAGAGAGGTATTTTTTCACAGTTCCCAATATTAGGAAATGAAGCAGTTTTGATAGAAATTCCACATTATCGAGTTCTGCATTAGAATCGCTATTCATTGGCTCCGACTTATGAATAATTTCTTCAACTTCAGTTGCACAGATATTCAGTCCGTCATCAAGTATATCATGGTCATAAAAATCTTAATATATCCCCTGTTCTTTGGATTGGAATGAGATAAGAAAGGAGTTTCTAGTCCAGACTCACAAAAGGTTACACTCATCTGCATATGTATTAAGTCTAATAAAGTTCTTCACCCTTTCCAGTAGAAATTTGACGTTAACAAGAGAAGTATGTTTTCTGCTCCAGACAAAAAGGATATGTCATTTGAAAAGAAAATCGATTTTTTTCGAATGCAAAAATTAGTAAACAGAAATTTCCAACTGCTGAAATAATTCATTGATTCGAGGTTTATTATTCGTTAAATAGGGTATTTGCCTTCATTTTAATCGGGGAAAGAGAAAAATTCGTTAACTCGTGAAATTCATTAAATAAGGACTGGGTCCGACTGTATTTGTAATCTAAATCAGTTCAAGGACTAGTTAAATATTGTTAACTACTCAGTTTAATTGCATATGTACATTTAAAGAAAAGGTCTTATTTAATTATACTTCTAATTAAGAATAATTTCTTCATGATTTCCCTTTGAAAGTTATTTGTTTCCTAAATTAAATAAACCTAGATATAAAACTCTATTAAATGTAATATTTATTTTTTATATTATAAGTAAACATATAAAAATCAACACGAACGAAGTTTAGAACACAGTAAAGCAACGACTCTTAATAGTGAAAAAATTGAAATAGAATCTAGCTTTATAAAAGTAGATTGAAAGCAGGCTGACTCCTTAATGTTGAAAAATTTAATAATTTTGTAGAATATTTAAAGGGTGCAAAGCAATATATGATTATATTAATAAAGGATGCTTCAAATGAACAAAAGCATTCAAAAGTAAACTTAAGGTATCCAACTACGTTCGGAACCATGATTTTGCAAAAGCGTATAAATAGATAATATTTATGATATTTAGTGTCACTTAGATTAGAAAACGTATATAAAATTGTTTTAAGAATATTATAACAAAAAAATTATTTAAGCACAATATTTTGACAAAAAATTATCATAGAATAACCAATATTCGAAACATTCTCCTTTTATGAAAAATGCTTCTATTATAATAATATTTTGCCTGTATATAGCTCATGCCTCTCTACAGAGACTGAACTAGAATTTTGGAAATATTTAACTTAGAAGTGGATTTATCCATATTTTACTACAACAGAGGGGAGAAATTTAAAAAAAAAAGACCGATAATTATTTCAATTGGTGGTAACTCTGAAAATAAAGTGAATTTTTCAAAAATCCTAGTTCAAACTCTCTGGAAGAGTCTTTGCTTTATATAAGGGAAATATTATTATTTTAGAAACATTTTTTATAAAAGGAGAACATTTTGAAAAAAGGTTATTCTAAGTTAGTTTTTTTGCCAAAATATTGTATTTAAACAATTTATTTGTCATAATGTTCTTAAAACAATTTTATACATGTATTCTAATCTAAGTGAAACTAAATATCATAAAAATTATCTATTTATGCACTTTTTTAAAATCACGGTTCCGAACGTAGTCGGATACCTTAAAATTATTGTAAATACAAAAGAGATAGTACTGAAATTCAAGAACATTCATTCAAAACAAAAAAATAACGCTAGATATTTATCAACTGATTTGAATGCATTTTTTGTAATATCATTGATAAATTATTTAATAAAGCTGATGATTTCAAAATAAGAGTATGAAGATGGTCTCTTTATGATATAAAATACTTAGAAAATTAGCAATAAATGATCCATTAAGAGGATCAACATGTATTGATTAACAAGTTGATATGAAAAGAAAAAGGATAACAAATTCTAAAAATAAGAATAACAAATGCTAAAATTAAGGATAATAAATGCTAAAAATATGAATAACAAATGCTTCATGTACTCTATTTTATTTGCAATTTATCTTGTTAAAAAGGTGCTCTAAGAATGCCAAAAGAGGACAAATATAAAGATGCATTAAATTTTAAAAGAACAGTTTTCTGTTCCTTTTTAGACCAGTGGTCTTGAAACTTTTTCGACTCACGGAACCCCTAGAACTTGAAGGTGCTTTCGTGAAACCCCTACAACTAGAAAGAGTTTTCGTGGAACCCCATTCCACACTCATATACTTCGAAGAATATATCTCAAAATAATATTTAAAGTCGATCGACATGATATGGGCTCTTTATGTAAAGGGAATTAAAAAAGTGTTGCATTTATAATTAAAAAGTTATAATCCAATTTTTAATATAATTTAGTCATTAATAATATTAATTTGTAATCCAAGTGTCACCTAAGAAAGCATTACATTTAGTAAATGGGATATGTGCTTGCTTTTTTTCACACAAACTGCAGAAGTCTAGATCTATTGAGAGTAAATGCAATCGCATCATATTTTGAGTTTCATTTGTTTTTATACTTTGTTTTTGTAGCCACTTACGTTGAAAAATATATTTTCCTTCAACACAATGTTCTGAAGGCATTAAAAAGTTTATAGCTGTGTGAGAAATCCTGTGTATTTTGCTTGAATTTGCAACCTAAAATTTAGAAACTGTGTGTTCTTGTTAAATTTAGATTTTAACATCGAATTTTTTGAAATGTTGATAAGTTGTTTCCTCTCCTTCATTATAGGTGTTTTTTTCCACAAATGCAAAAAGGTGCATTTTCATTAGAAAACTGTTTAGTTTTGCAAGTGATTGTACTAACTAACAAGTATAAAATTATCTCATGGAATCCGAGATAGTAAGCAATAGAATATTCACAATCTAGTAAAAATACTTATGTAAAGATAAAACGTTTTAATATTCTTTTATTATATTATAATAAAAGTTTAAAAAGTGTTCCATAATAAAGTTATACATAAATAAAATTTTCAGTTTTAATGGATAGGGGGAGGATGTGAGCTATAGATACTTGTAACCGTATAAACTTCATAGAGAAACGGGAATCCATTTTGCATACAAATTTATTTCTTCTTGAATTTTTTATTGTGACTCGTGGAACCCCTGAGTATGTCATGACTTGTAGAACCCCTGGGGAACCCTAGGGCTCCGTGGAACACTGTTTGAAGACTACTGCTTTAGACAATATGAAAAAGTTTGAAAACTTTAGCTATGTAACTGTTTATATATTTAAAATGAAAGAAGAATTATACAGAGAGAGAGCTACAAGAAAGGAGTTAGAAGAGCATGTAAATTTATTAAATATAAAAATTAAGAATATTGATATTTATTGTTGGATTAAAAATTTAAGTAGATTAGTCGAATAATTGATAATCAAAAATACTTCCATGTGAAAGATGGTTTCAATATTATTATTTACAAGAAAGATTAAAAGCTCATGAAGAAAGATAGTTAAAAGAATAAAGAAGTAAAAACAAAAGTACCTGAAAAAGAGTCAATTATCTCTTTTAAAAATTTTAACTATATTCAATCGGAGCTGCTTTTGTAATATATACAGATTTTGAATGTAAATTGAAAAAAAAATTATAAATAATTATATAACTGAAAACAAAAGGTAAGAAAAAAGATTATATAGATTCAAATTAAAAATATGACGAAACAATATTACCAGAAAAGTGTGAAATGTATAGTACATTAGGGTATTTTGTTTATCAGATAAGTATTATAAACGTGCATAAAAAGTGTGTTAAATATTCAAAATTGAAAATTTAGGAGAAACAATAGAAAATAAATAAAATAAAAGTTCATAACTACTCCAATGTTTAAAAATTTAAATAAAAGTCATGATTTTTTCAAAAGGAAGGTTTTGCAAGAGATATTTTCATCAGTAGCGATACCCAAAATTCCCTGAGTAAGAGGGGTTTTATTTCCTCCTTTAAGTTGGATGAGGGGCAATATATACAGGAAGAAGGGAAGCAGGAAATAGGAGTGCTAGTAAAAAAACCCAAATCACAGTTAGGAAGTAGGGTTGGATAATCCTTTTCCATACTTAAATTTTTATGAAGCCATTATGAAGAATTTTTATTCATGCATTGTTGATATATCTATTAAATCAAGGGTGGCCAACCCTAGGCCCACCTTGAATAATGCCATACAATTATACAAAATGCGAATATTTTGTGCAATATTTTTGTTTTTAGTCTAGTGTTTTGTAACAAATGAATCCTATAACTGTTTCTATTTTATTCAATTCCCTCTGTTTTAAGGTATCCGACTACGTTCGGAACCGTTATTTTGCAAAAGCGTATAAATGGATAATTTTCACGATATTTAGTGTCACTTAGATTAGAATATATGCATAAAATTGTTTTAAGGACATTTTGACAAAAAAAAATTTATTTAAATACAATATTTTGGCAAAAAATGAACTTAGAATAATCTTTTTTCCAAATGTTCTGCTTTTGTGAAAAATGCTTCTATTATAATAATATTTTGCCTGTATATAGCTCAGACCTCTCTAGAGAGGCTCAACTAGAACTTTTGAAATATATAACTTAGAAGTGGATTTATTTATATTTTACGACAACAGAGGGGAGCAATTTTAAGAAAAAAACGCCAATAATTATTTCAATTGGTGGTAACTCAGAAAATAATGTGAATTTTTCAAAAATTCTTGTTGAGTCTCTGTACAGAGATCTGAGCTATATGCAGGCAAAATATAATTATAATAGAACCATTTTTCACAAAAGGAGAACATTTGGAAAAAAATATTATTCTAAGTTAATTTTTTGCCAAAATATTATATTTAAATAAATATTTTTTGTCAAAATGTCCTTAAAACAATTTTATGCATGTATTCTAATCTGAGTGACACTAAATTTCATAAAAATTAACCCTTTATAAGCTTTTTTTAAAATGATGGTTCCGAACGTAGTCGGATACCTTAATGCAATACATGCTTGTAATGGGTCCAAATATGATATAAAATATATTTTTATATGCAGCCCGTGGAATTATAATGTTTACCGAAGGTCATTAGGGTTGGTCACCCCTGTATTAAACTCTTCGAGTTATAAAATTGAGAGTAGTCAATTACAGAAATTAATTTTGGCACCGAATTTTTTTTTCTTCTCCAGTAGATACATTCCAAACTGGGCCGGATTTAAAACAGGTTTATCTCATTTCATTGAAAATATGTGTGTCTTAATATTCACTTTATTCTTTTTTCTGAAACAACCAGTACAATGCTATTCTTGAATATTGCCGCAGGGAAAGAATGTAACAAGAGAAGGCATATGAAATAGAGCAATGTTAATATGTGGTGAAGTAAAAAGTTAGAGAAAGGAAATGTTTTCCCATTTTTCACACAGTATTGATACTTTTAATATAACAAACCTTTAACCAATGCGATTCTGTCATTTTAAAATAACCCATTCTTAAAAAATAGATACAACAATGAAATTTTTCACGATAAACTATCGTAAGCAAACAACATCTTTAATAAAAAAAAATATAAAAGAAATTTTTAATCAATTACATCCTCTATTTGTTCTTTATTCTAAACAGTGGAATTGGCCATTTTCTGCTTAAAAATTAAATTTTTGACGTAACCACGGTAAATTTTTGAGTGGCGATCAGTGATGACAGTACGATATAAATTTTTTTATGATAGTCAAAAGAAGTGTTTGTTGGCTGAGATTTGGTTTAATCTGTTATTCGTATTAATTAAAATTAGCAAAACATTTAGAACTCAAATTAAATGTAAAAAGAAGAAAAGACTTGCTCTCGGAGGTGAGGGTATTATTGGGATTTTCAAGGTCAACCTGGGCTGTGTTTGTATAATTGTTGCTGAACACTGAGCACTTTAAAAAAAATAATCAGATGTGAAATTTGCTATTTAATTCTGTGTTGTCAATTTTTTTTGGTACGGTATTTTCAAATTAAAAATATTTCTTATTTAAAACCTTCTGATACCAGTTGAATAAAACACTTAAGAAAAAATGCTGCTGTTTGTGCATATATAAACTATAGAAATTTAAATTAGCTCAAAATAATACAAAATTACATGCATAATTTGAAAAAAAGCACGTTTATTATACTAAACGTTTTCATTAAATATTGACTAATATTATATTTTAAGGCTGTCTTCGGTTAATGTTAAAGAATAGGACCAGAATTTGGAACATTTTTTCAGATATAAAAGAAATGAAACATTAATATGATATTCTGGCTTCACTATTCTTTATATAGAAAGCATAATTTTTTATTATACTTCCCGTTTTTAACCGAATTTATTCATTTTTTCTGGTATAAAATGTATTTCACGCTTTTTCTCCTATACCATAACGTTAAATGGGCTATATGCCTTCACGTATTATAACAAAAAAGAAAGTATTCCTGAAATATTTTGGCATTTTTAAAAACACTATATTGTTAACAGAGGTATGAGTTATAATATTGCAAATTCCCATAGAAATTGAGGCATTTTTTTTTTGTCTGAAAATAATGTGCTTCGCGTTTAGAGTTCAAGCTCTCGTACTTTTACCGAAGACAGCCTTAAACAATTTATTTTCAGTCTTGAAAATGATTTTTTCAACGTATTGGATGGTAAGTGTAACATGAATAAAGTTTTTTGAAATATTAACGAAGTTTGTATATGATTTAAATGTTTTTTTTTTCAAAAAATATTACAATTTTTGAAGATAATAACTCTGTTACATAATTTCAAGCTTTTCAACAGCTTAGATAATATTCGAAAATTGATCATGTTCAGAATTGTGTAATTAAAAATTTTATATATTTCAGATTTATACTAAATTTTATATCATATGTTATATTGTATTTTTACATTACGGAATAAATGGAAAATATGAAATCCAGAAGCAATACGCTTCTGATAATACTTAAAAATCCGCTTATTTTAAATTTATTTCAGTGGCTTTAAAATTCGGAAGTCATTTTTTGTTTTTCACATGCCCCTATACACATTATTTTAATGCCAATTTCCCTGAATATATTTTTTTAAAAAATTAAAAAGTTTTTTAACTAGCAGAGCTAATAGTTACATAGTTAAATTTTAAAAGAGCTTGCTAATTGCATTTACTTCGTTTAATAAACAAATACAAAACGACCAAATTTGATAAAAATTCAAACAGAATATTTTTATTTTCGACTAATGGGTATTCAAATTTTATTTTTATGATATTTCTTTCAAATACGAACTTATTGAGAGATGAAAATAAGAATTATATGCGGTATTGCTATTTTAAAAATAAAAAAATGTTTGAAAAGTAAAGGATTTCGATAAGAAAAACAAAAGAAAGAGAAAAATAATAATAAAATCAATTTTGAATTTCGCCAAGATGTATCATTCAGGATCGTTAGGCTTACATGAGCGCGGGGCGAGGTGAACGGTTGTACCGGCTCCTAGACGCCGTAGGACGGCTATGGGTATCTGCTACAGTCTATTTATACTCTTCCTCGGGCGACCGATATACTAACTCTTTTAATTTCCCGTTGGAGTGCTCAGTTTCTTTGGATGAGGCAGTTTCTTAACTCATTATAAGACATATGATTGTGAAATTGCCATAGAAATAATTTGGTGCCCAAATTATTTTTCTATTACTAAGTGCCTCATAAAGAAGATATTTTCTATATAAAGAGATAAATTTTTGCTTTTGTTTCAAGTTATCGTATTTGTTTGCTATAATGAAAGAGATTGTTATACATTATTTAATTATATTTTAAATCAAAAAAATTTCAGGAAGTAATCTTTGTGTTTTTTTTTACCTACATAAATTTCTCCTTTTAATTTTTTTCCTTTGAAAATGAATAATTTTTTATGCCTTGAAACGACCTTTTCAATTCTTACTATTATATATATATATATATATATATATATATATATATATATATAATTTGCTTCTCTCCCTATATATATATATATATATCTTGATCAAATTTTCAATCATTAATAAATACATTCTATTGATGTTAAAACAGTTTTTCAAATATTAATTCATTAATTAAATTAAAAAAATTAATAAATAGTAACAAACAAAAATAAAAGCCCAACAGCATATACTGAAATGAAACTCGTTCGCTGTGTTCCTGTAGCACAATGGATGGCGCGTTGGACTTCTAATCCGAAGGTCGTGGATTCGAATCCCACCTGAGATGGCCCAATTTCTGAGAATGTGACTTCTCTCTCTGTCACAGTACTCTTTTATTAAAATAATTAAATTTAATTAATGAATATATAGAAGAAAAAAAAAAATAGTCCAACACACCATATATAGAAAGGAAAATAGAAAATCGTTATCTATTTTGTCACTTAATATTGTGATTCTGTCACGTATATACATATTTATATTAATAGTAACTATTTAATAAAAAGTAACTAAAATAAAAATTTTCTTTGTTGACCTAATTAGGAATACTTTTTTTATACTACTTGTTGTTGAAGTGTACTTTTGCGTTGAACATAACCCACACTTTCTCATGGGTTGGAATGGATTTCATGCAGAATAGTAAAATATAAACTACAATTTTAGCGGAAAAATAAAAGCTTTATTATTTTTTTAAATAATGACTTTTTAAAGTTTTATCCTAACGAAGTAAAATCTAAAAGAGGGAAATAAAAAATTTGTTTGTGGATGAATATATTATACATATGAATATGTATATACAGAGGTGGATACATGTGGAGTTATGGAATTTGGAATCCCTACCCCCAACAATTATTAACTTGTTTCTTAATAGCACAATTTAAAATTTCGATTTTTGAGGAAATTTTTTTACTGTATATCTTTGAAACGTAGTAATATTTGTCATGCATTAAATAATACAATTTCTAATACAACTTAATTTTATAATCAGTATAAAAATTCCTTTCAATTTTTGTTAAAAAACTGTACAATGTTGCTTGGCTCTATCCAAATCTAAGTGTGGAAGCATTTTCATTCCTGAATTTGTATTAAAGTATATAAAATTTTCAAAATTATTTTCATTTTCTTTTACGAATTCTTATATATTACTTTTAATTTCAAAATTCGGGAGTTTTTGAAAATGAGTAATGGGGTAATGTTATCAGAGCTGTTGAATCGATCTGTCAACATTTCCACATCCGAATTTGACATCAATAATATGATGCATTACATAATAATGGCTGTAGAGTACAAATAACTAAGCTCTGACAGTATGGGTGTTTATTTTTTACATGCTCTCATGTATATTAGGGTGGATCCCGGTTATACGGAGAAAAAATTGTTATTATTCAAAATCTACCTATGCGGAAAAGATGTTCGATGGCAAGGAAATTAGGAGGAAAATAATTTTAAAAAATAATTTCAAAATTTAATGTTGCCACCAAAGGGTTAAATTTTCGAAAAAATTGAAAAAGGCTTACTTTTTGTCAGATTTGATGATTTTAGATGATTAATTAGATGATTTTAGATGATTAATTAGATGATTTTAGATGATTAATTAGATGATTTTAGATGATTAATTAGATGATTTTAGACTTAAAATCAAATCATTTTTATACAATATAAATATCCAAAAATGATGATTATTCATAAATCAGTACTATGTAGTGAATAGTACAATTTACGTTGCAACATTTCATATTTCATATATATATATATATATATATATATATATATATATATATATATATATATATAAGCCCAACTATCTCTCTCTCTCCGCTCCGTTGGATCAGTCCAATCCAAGCTTTTTTTCATCTTCTGATTTATCGTGCACTGTAATTTCGACTGTAGATTCTTTTTTCTTTTTAAATTTAATATTAAAGAACCTGTTAAATGTACATAATTTTTTTCTTGTAACTATTTAGTAGGTGTTCTCTCATCCCAATATCACCCTTTTTATTTCATAATTGGGTACCATTACCTACCAGTTATTGAAGGTCTAAAAGCTAGCTTTTTTATAAGGCCCAAATCTATATCCTTTTAACCAAAGCCTGTTTCAACTCCGGTTAAAAAGAGAAGAAAAAACAGAAAGTTCTATGTAAAAAACAGAGTTATTTCGTACATGCTATGAAAAGCTTCCGGTATACAAAAAAGTATTACTCAAAATCTGCTTTTGCCAACAAAGGGTTGGGATGTTTTTCATCACCCTGTAAAAATCTCCTTCCGATGTTCTTGCTAAGCGCGACTAGACACGTTTTTATAAAAAGCATATTTGAATATTCTATAAATTATGATTTCCTCATTAGAGCAAAGTTTCATTTTACTATATTTAATTTCATTCAAAAAAATTTTGGTAGTAACGAATTTTCGTTTGTCTCCTTTCCTTTCCTTTCGTTTTCCCTGTGTATTTTTTTAAGTAACCGGAACGGTTGTTCTCCTCTATTAGGCTATTTCAGTAATTAAACTATTATTATCGAGAGATGAACATTGACACATTCTTAACAAAAAGAATGCTTGTTTCTTTCTCATATTTAAAAAAGAAATTTTAAAAAGTGAAATTAATTCTAAAAACATCTCAAAACTTTATTATTTCCATAGCTAAATAAATTATATCATTATGTTTGCAGATAATTTTATTTTGTCATATTACTAGCCGATAAAAGATTATACCAATTTAGTTTCCTGCACTTGAAACCTTTTCTGTTGCATTTTAATTAATCCTTCAACACAGAATCTTTTTTTAAATAAGATTCTATGAACATTAAAAATGAACAAGAAAAACTAAGACTTCAGATTACCTCCCCCATTATATAAGTGAACATGCATCTTATTTTAGTAAACATATTTACCTCAGAAAATCTGTTTTTTAAATGCAGCAAATTATTATTTTAATTTAGTCAACTAAATATATACACGTTTTCTATAAAAAAAAATTTTTTTAATTTAAGAAACTTAACTTTTAAAGCTTAGTATGAAATTTGCATACGTTTAATGTTATGAGGATTATTATTTATTTAATAAACTACTTCATAACTTTAACTTAACTACTTAATTTTTAATAACTTTATTTTTTTCCAAATTTTGATAATTTCACTTTTATATAGTAAACATTTTTTTAATTAATTTATTTGTAAAATTCCTCATGGGGTTTCCAGAGGCTTACAGAAGTAAGTGGCAACAGCATTATCTAATTTAAATACATTTATAACATTTTTATACATTTAAATACATTATCTTCTAAAAATATAAATACATTTATAATACAAATATAAAATGAAAAAGAAGGAGGGAAATACAAATATAAAGCAGGGGAAGATACCTATAAATTTTTTAAATTTATACAGTAAACAAAATTTCTTTAGTGCACCAGGACATGCTCTTGCATGTCCTAAGACTCTTATAGTTTATGGGACATATATCTTTAAAAATTTCCAGTATAGCTTAGATTTTTTGTGATCTTAATAAAGATATTTTAATCATTTTGTAGAAAAACAAAAATAATTTTCTAGTTCAAAAAAACTTTTTTCTGTTTAATTTAAGTTAGATGTAGTTTTTGAGATCTCTTAATACATGTTTATGTTTATGTACCATTTTTAAAAAAAGTATATCTCAAATTTGTTAAATATGTTTCACACATATATAAAACAATACACATAATATAGTGAACCTATTTTTTAGTAAAATATTAAGATAGTTTTTTTTTAAATTATAAGACTTCGTAATTTTGAAAATTACTATATTTTTTTCATACATAAAACTATTTTTAAAAAAACTATGTACTACTTCGACTAAAGTAAAAATAGGTTCACTATATGCACAGTTATCCTATAGAGAATTATAGAAAATTTGGAACCATGTAGTGCAATAGTTTCTTTTTAAAGTGTACACAAAGGAAAAACATTATGCTTTGGAGAAAAAGTGAAAAAACTAAACATTTGTAAGAGTTTGTTTACATTTTTGTCAGTTACTTTCTCATATTTTGAGGTTATTTTCATATAAGTGTTATACATTTATTTTTAGAATCAGAAAAATATGCACTGCTTTTTAATACTAAAATTGAAACATCGATTCTTTGAATGTGTACGATGTCCTGGTTCCCTTAAAGCATTAAGGCGTTCGGAACTATTGACCAACAAGTTCAAAACAGGTGGCCAAGAAATACAAAAGCGCGCTTCAAATCATTTTTAAAATGTTCTCATTTACAAAAATATAGGTTGCAGTACAAGACATATTCAGCAGTTTTAGTATCCTGACCATATGAAGAAATATCACTATCAATTAAATTAAATCTAGACAAATAGCTCTTAAGACGTCCATGTTCTGTAAGAATCTGGTATAACTTAAAATCAGTAAAAAATATCTTGCATTTTAGCCGTTGATAGATTTTCGGAAAAAACTTTTTAGTCCACAAAGATATAGGTGAGGCTAAGAATTCGGTATTCCAAGTTGAATTAGTTATTTCCCAAGCTAAATGCTTCGAGAGGGACAATGGCGCAGACATCGAAAGGTCCATATCCTGGCAAGTTGTCTCTTTGGTCAGCTGGTCCACTCTATCATTTACGAAATTTCCTCTATGGCTCCGAACATAAGAAAACATTAAACATAAAAATTTAGATTTGAGAGAACTGGACCAAATTCCTGAAAAATAGCAGTTACATTCTGAAGGCACATGTAATGCATGGACACTATGTGATTTCTCTTGTAGCTTGGGAAGAGAAACCATTTTATTTATTCATATTTCAATCATTTTAGTATCATATTTTTTCCCGAGATTAAATCTTTCGGAAACATGCAGCAGTAAAGAAAAAAAGAAATAAAAGACTATATAACAGATAAGAAAATTGGCAAATTGATTCAAAAGCACTTGACAGCGTTCTCTCTTTACACTCCAATTTCATTTCAGTTGGAATTGTAATAAAAAAAGAAGTACCCCTATCTGAAAAATAAACAAAGAAAATCACGGAAATGGGATCGGAAGGAAACGCACAAAAATCAGAGAAAAAGAACGAGGGCGGGGGAGATCAACTAAAAGGGAAGCCATAAAAAAACTATGTTACTCCCCTGAACACCCACTGGGTTGTTTTTTTCTGGTGCTATTTGATATTTTCCTTGTCCTTTTTTCATCAAGGCGCTAAAAAAAAAAAATCCTTCTCCGGATCAAACTCAACCCATTACGCAACACGTGCATTTGCTCAGGACGGCGTATTTTTGAAGGGGGAAAGCAAAAGTAACTTAAATAAGAATACTCAAACCATGCCAATCATTTCCCCTCCTGCATTGATTGAAAACGTGCTCAGCCGTCTGATTCATCCACACACAATAAAACAATCTTACAATCGCCTATTCTTAACTCCTTAACTGCCGATTACAAGCTACACGATTTGATCCCCAGTGCCACCGTTTTGAAAAACAGTGTACTGGGTGATTGGGTATGCAGTGTATTGAGGGGAAAGAAAAGGCACAGGTAAGCAAATTATTCTCTGAAAGAAAGAAATCCTTCGAAAACACTGTCAAGGTGATTTCATTACATCTCAAACCCTTCGAAATAGTTTTATTGATAGCAACAAAAAGAAAAGAATCGCATTTCAGAAAAACGTATATATACGTCCGAAGCACTTAACACACTGGTTGAGCAAGACAGATATATACGACAGCGGCAGTTAAAGGGTTCAAGAAAAGGAGAGTGAAAGAAATTTACTTTTGCGTGAAATGATATGAAATATTTATTTTAGACCAATATATTATTCTCTTTGGAATTTGTGTGGCCGCGGTAACTAAGTGTCATGGTCATGAACTCGCAATTAGCGAGTAGTGAGTTCGAGTCTTGGTGCCACTAAAGACTTGCCATATAGAGAGGCTGTGGTACGTTAAATCTATTGTGGCTCTATATATTCACATCACTAGACTGAGATTCAAATTTACACAGCCAATAGCCCTCGCGTTGCTTTAGAGTGTGAGTAAATGTGATTTCGCAATCACGAGAGCAATTAAAGTTTAATTCTTATTAGTATTTGTGATTTATTTGATTGATTTTTTTATATGCATCGTTGATCTCTGAAATTAAGTGGAATAAAAATTCCTTCCTCAAATAGCTCTTTCTTTTCCACCCTGGACGCTTAATTTTAATACATATTTCATCTTCCCTATCAATCTTTGACTCTAATTCACTTGTAAGTAGCTCTTTATCTGTTTCCATGTTCATTTCAGTTCCAGAAATTTCCTATTCATCACATTCTGTGAATATTCTTCTTCTAAATATATGTATATCCGCTATTTTTTCTAAGTACTTTGCAATATTGAAACGTTTTAACATTTTTAGAGCAAATATCCACCACAGAATATTACAATATGTAAAGAATAAAAAATGTACATATATGTTTTGATATTTACTGTATCTTCTTCAAATAAACAATCGTAATAAAATTACATAAAAAGAAATGCTATAGAACTGCTCTACTTGAAGTTGAAATCAATAATAATGTTGTTTACTCCTTTCATTTGCAACTGATTGTAAGATAACCATTATTGACTGACCGCGGTAGGTAGGACACACAATAAATTTTTCTTGGAAAAGAGAAAAAAATAATAATAAAGAATGGAGAAATATATATATATATATATATATATATATATATATATACAATTTAAAGAAAAAAATTCACACACATAAAGTTTGATAGTGTTATTATAACGTTTAAATATATGTAAATCTTACAAAAGGTTTAGAAACGGTCTATTTGACCAGTATTGGTAGGTTTACTGTTAAATGCTTGGAATATCTGTAATTGAGGACAGAAATACTGAGTTCTTTATTTCAAAAAATAGGTTGCACAAAACCTGTTGAAAAGCACAATAACAAGGGGACGGGTTGCTATGCGACCTAATCGATTACTTCCCCGATCAATAAACCGAGGGAACACTTCTAACTGTTGCATTTAAATGAAAAAATGGGATACAGTAGGAATAAAGTAGAAAGAAACATATTTAAAGTTTATAAGCTTTAAACATATTATAGTTTTCCTTTATAGTTATCTATTGAGAAATTTACTTGCATTCGCATTTACGTTTAAATATTTAAAAGGCTTAAGACAGCTGCTTCAGTAATAAATTGTTTTCAATTTACAAAGTTTTACGAATCAGGGGAAATACAAGGGCTAGTTCTAAAGCAGTATAAATCCAATTTCCTGGTAAAAATACCGCCATGGGAGACAGCCCACAAAGTGTGATTTCCAGCAACGCTTCCCAATTTGCATACATGAGTTTGCATACATGCCCACATATTCATGAGCACTCATGAATGTGTGGGCAAAAAATAAATCCTAAACAGAAGTGTCAAAAACACATTTCGTTTTTTATGACTTGGAAGGGTACCAGGACATCATAGATATTCAAATAATCGATTTTTCAATTTGAATATTAAAAATTGATGCATATTTTTTTGAATCTAAAAATGTACAGCAATTCGAAATAAGCAAAACCCGTTTGTAGCAAAACAAAAAATTAAATTATTAAATTAATCTATTAAACAAAAAATACCTGTTTTTCAGATTTAAGTCTATAGCTCTAATCATTCCAGAGGTCTCGTAATGATTGTATGTGTGTTGAGCGGCTTTTTTCCTGTATATATCTCCTATATATAAATACAGTGAAAATCGCTTAACGGGAAACTGAAAAGACTGAAATATTTCTTTATGTTAAAAAAATTTCGTATTAAAGGACATTGCAAAAAAAAACCAAAAACATATAAATAAAATTATGTTTATTAGAGTTGATTTTATTTACATAGATACGTATACATGCAATACATGTTCGTTGATAAAATAACCTTAAAATATGAAAAAAAGTTATTGATAAAAATGTGAACAAACGAACACGTCTTCTTTGACGCATTTTAAAAGATAGTTCCTCTTCTTGTGTTTCATGTATGCAAACCATTAATTTGTTTTTAATTTAAAAAAAAGCAATAATATTTTTCTCTTTATAATATTTTTTTTTCTGGAAAACTAGTTAAGCATGAGAAAAAAAGGGGGGGAAAATTCGAGATTTTCAAAACTTCATATTTTCTATTTTTTTTCAGTGAAATTATACAATAATTTAATCAAAAAATTATTTGAGTATATTTTGTTCATTGTTTTATATAAGTATAGCTGGTACACCCGTTCTTCACACTGTTGAACTGAAAAATTAAGCAACACAAATTGAAGGATAAAGAAGTTTTTAATGATTTAATTTTACGTAAATTGCAAATTAAACAAAAAAAAAAAGCTTTTGCATACCTCAGCTAAACAAAAAAAGAAAGAAAAAACACATTTGTTAAATTTTAAGTCTGTATATCTAATAGCTGAAAAAAGGGGGTTTTTTTATTTATAACTCCCCGTGACACTCTTGAGGGACGATTTTTGAAAATACCTCCCTAAGGTGATCTCTGCTCAGCAAAAGTAACACATTGTTAAAAGTTTTGTGTAATGAACGCTTAAAATAATGTAAATAATTTATATCTGAAAGTATAATAGATTAATGTTACTTTCTGTTGTATTTATTTTGTGTTAAAATTGTAATATTCGCAAGCAACGCCGTTTCTTAATTTATAATGGCGACTCAATGAAAAACATAGGGAAATGTTAACGATAGAGTCAAGTTGCAAATGTCTAGCTACTCTCATAGCTCGAGCTTTATTAGAGCTTTGTAAGACCCGCTGTGTAGGGGAGCAATGAGCGTTAATACTTTATCCACCGCATTATGATTTACTGCAGTTTATTTCATACAATATTTTTGGGGGGGATCACTGCATTGAAAATTAAGCGATATACATAAACAAATTTTTCCACTTAGGGAAATTTAATCCGTTAGAGCTAATAAATAAATTAAAGATATTCCACTGTAAAATTAATTATATACATCGTTCACACTTAAAATAAATAGTCAAATAGTTTTCTAAGGTCTTCATTAACATACAAAAGCATAAGACACTTAAACTTTGACATAAACTATTTTTTCGGGACAAAAATAATAATATTTGCGATCCGCTGAAAACGCAATATCTGCTACAAAACTATTCGCCTTCCCCGCTAAAATACTCATCATAGAACCCGTGCTGCCATATATCTTGGAAGAGGGGATTTCAAAGAATATTCCTGCCAAGTATTGGTAGAATATTCCTTCTAAGTAGGTGTGGTGTGGTAGTTAGGAGAAGGGGGTGCCAGCTCAGGTGCCGTCCACGTCACTTGACCATGGTTCAAAATTACGTGGTCCGTTGCCAAAAGCCCTCGTGTAGCTGAACAGTGCGACGTTAATATTCACTCCCGCACTCACTCCAAAAAAACAGTGTAGTAGTTATAATTACTTTTATACTTAAAATTGCAATATCTGCCTATTCAATCAAAATTATACCGTTATAATTAACTACTAAACACGAACAAATTTTGAAAATTTGTCCAAATGATGTAGTGTGAAAGAGAAAATTTATTTACTTTAAGTACCAAAACCGTTAAAAGCATTTATTTTGAAAAAAGATCAATTTCTTACTACCAAATGGGCATTATAAAATCATAAAAAAAAATCAAATAAAAAGATATTTATAACAACCTCTCCCTTCAAAACTTAGTTTATTCTGAAATCAAAAAAAATTAGGGATTATGCTGATCACAGGAATTAATTAGAAGCGAGCGCCTTGCGTAGCTAAAACAAAAAGGGTTTCTTCACAAACAAAAGATAGACATATGCTGTCGTGGGCTTTTTTGCAGCGCACACCGAATCGCTTGCAGGTGGCAGAATTTTTGCCTACTTACTTGACAAATATTGTTATATTTTGGACACTTCACACAATATCTTTATAAATTATAGCCTACGCTATAAATTAAGTATCCAAAATATTTCATATATTCAAAAAATATTTTTATAAAAAGACGGTACTTAAAGGAGAATATGTTTGATATAATTATGTTCATGTCCAGCTATAACAAAGTAAAACAATTTAAAATTTAAAATTGCATTTGTAAGTCTTGAGAATGTTTAAAATATCATTATGAGGTATATAAAAATAGGCAGGAAAATATTAGTCAATATGATATGTGAAAACATTGCTACTTATAGTTTTTTCACTTTTTCTCCAAAGCATAATTTTTTGCCTTTAGGTCCCCTTTAAAAAAAACTATTGCTCTATGCTATTCCAAATATTATATACTTCAGTACAGGATATTTGTGTGCATAGTGAACCTAATTGTTTTTAGTATAAGTAGTATATAGTTATTAAAAAAAATATTTTTATGTGTGTGAAAAGGGGAGGGGATAAAAAATTTTAAAATTACAAAGTTTTCTAATTTTTTAAAGAAACTATACTAATATTTTACTAACAAAATAGGTTCACTATATTCTCCGTATTGTGCAAAAAATATTTAACATGTTTAAGATATACTTTCTTAAAATATGGTACCTAAACATAAGTATGTATTATGAGATCTAAAAAATTATGTCAAAATTAAATTAAACAGAAAAAAAATTTTAAGCAAAAAAATTACTTTTGTATTTTTACAGAATGAATAAAATATCTTTGTTAGAAGCACAAAAAAATCTAAATTAAAAAATATAGTTAATGCCTAATTTTTAAAGATATATGTCCCATAAACTGTCTTAATTTTGGCATTTTACTCTTTCAAGCATGTCCTGGTTACCTTAGGGTTAAAAAAAAAGAGTGTTGAAATTATTTTCACACTCAATAAAAGGCCAAAGTCAGTTTTAATTATTAGTGTAAACAAGAAACTCCAGAATAAAGTACTTATGATGTATGGAAATTTTCTTACGAGTTTGAAAGTTAATTTTTTAAATTTATATACGATATTTTGATATTACCTGTTCCTTCATTGAGCCTCATAAATAAAAATATCGTCTATAGTTCTTAGTTTTGAAGAAATAAAACATATTACTTTGTGTAAAATTTTATTGAAATATTGTTTAAAAAAATATTAATTGGATCATGACAATCTTAATCATGACCACTACAATCCAAACTTTTTTCCACATTTATGTTCTCCATGTTTTCTTTTAATTTTACTTATACTTCTATTACAATTTAAATGCTTCCATAGTATATCACATACAGGAAAATTTTTAATGTTTTTAAAACATTTTTCAGCATTAAAAAAAAGTTTTGAAGCAACCATTTTATTTCATTTTTTCTCTTTCACAAACACATTCGTTGAAACATTGTAAAAGTATATTAGGATATTTGTTTTCTTTTTTTTATCGTGACTTATTTGCCACACAATAATCACAATATTTTTTTTCTTCCAAAAATCCTGTAATAAATAATGTAACATCATAAGTGATTTTTGTTTTTGTATATGTAAATAGTTATATATTTTTATGAATATCTAATTATAATCTTCCATTACGATTTTCTCAACAAAAATTATAATTTGATACTACGTAAAAATTTAACAAATATTACAAAAATAACAAATAACACAAAAAAACTTTTTTATAGAGAGAGAAAGAAAACATTTTAGTTAATTTTTGAAGATTATTTTTCCTACAAAAGTTCAAGATTTTGAATACTTACAGTTGTTACTATATATCAAGCTAAGCAAATATTATCATTACATTTAATGTGATAAATATTCCTTTTACTTACACTATCATCATCTTTAAGTTTTTTAAAGCTTTGTGCCTTTCTCATCATTCGATAATTCAACCACAATAAAATTAATTGTACTATTTTTAATATATAATTCTTTTTATTCTATTTTAATTAAAAAATTAATAAATAAATATCCAATGCATTTTGGGTAAGTATTACTTAAAAATGAAAAGATTGTGATTAGAGATTTTGTATGGTGTGTAATGTCTATTACATTCGCTTCGACGTTTTCAATAGCTTTGCTAAATAAATCTCTCAAAATATGACACTGTTCAGACCTAAATTTATTGAGTTCTATAATTTTATAACTTTTTCTGTAGCTTTTTTAATTTTTTTATTATTATTATTTCTTCTTGTGTGTATATTTTAACAAAAATTCATATTATCTAGTTTAAGTAAATCTTCAAAATTTTTGTTTCAATTTTATTTTTTCTTATTCACTTATGCAGCACTTCGAAACGAAAGTAACAAACAATCTAGAATTGTTTCTTAATTTTTCAAATCCATGCCACTATTAAACATTTTACATCTTGCATTATTCTTAAATATAAATGAAAGTATAGATAAATTCATTATGACATTAATAATGTGCCTTTGGTTTCTTTATACAATGAGAAAAACTCTCATTTAAGTAGGAATTCACAAAATTTTTTTCTTAAAAAATATATATATATATATATATATATATATATATATATATATATATATATATATAAATATTTAGTTCAACTACTTGAATGGATTTACTTGCATTACCATATGATATAGGATTATTTCTAACACTAACTCTGTCATTAAAAAAAATACATTAACGTTTTGAAACTTTACGTTACTTTGACGTATTAAGGTCGTTAATAATATTAAATCCAACATAATATTCAATTCATACTAAATAAAGTTAAATTTAACAACTACTTAAAAATTTAAACCACTGTCGAAAAGTTAATTAAAAAAAAAGGAAAGGAATATAACTCCAAAAATTGGTAAGCAAACCTTACAGTTATACTTAAGTCGCACAATAGTTATCTGAGAACAAATAAGTTAAGGCTTTTCAGTTACATCCCGGGTTTATATTTCAAGGTCAATGTTTGCAATTTTATCTGTCAAACTGGACGTGGCATGTCAATTGATAATTATTTATAAATCAATTTGACATGCTTCTGAATAATTTATATACTAGCGAATAAATTATATCGTTAGAAAAACCACCAATCGGAGATTTTAGAAATATCAGAAACACAAATTCATTTTTTAAAAAAAAAATATGTCCAGGGTATCATTAGTTTTACTGCGTTTTTCTAGTTTTTTAGTAACTCTTAATTTTTTAAGCATTTTGATGTATGTAAATTTAAAAAATTTGCTAAGACATGTTTACACAAACACACACAACAACACACACATTCGCCAGTTTTTTTTTAATTCATTTACTAAAAATGTTACTGAATCATCTTTTTCGCTTAAACCTTTTGGTTGATTTATACTTAAACTTTTGAACACATTTCGTAATCCATTCACAGTTTTTGTATCAAGTGCAAGTTTCATTCATAAGTGAACGTTTTTGACGGATTTTGAAACCGCATCAATTAGCGGAGGAAACGGCTAAAAAAATCGGTGTGCCGTAGAATCGTTTTCGCTACTTTAGGCTTTGCAATGCTTTTAAGTGAAAATTACTTTTCTTTCTTTTTTTTCATGTCTATTTTTTTAAGTATATGTGTATTGTTTTTCACATTCGCAAGTATATTTGAAATATTTTATATCTATACACAACTTTTACAGTGTTTTTGGTCATTAATTTTACCATACTTAAAATATACAAAAAAAACGTTACAAAATCGTGAAAAATGCTCCATTTACTAAGAAAATCATTTTATATTAAAGTCATTCCATATTTTCCCAAATTTCTTATTAAATTTAATACTTATATCATTTGGAATAATACAATAACCATAAACATTTTTCATAAAATATTACGGCTTTTCATTCTTTACATGCAACACACAACCTAAAATTTTTAAAAACACCCTTCAGCTAGTTTGGTAAATTCTAATTAACAAGGGGAGGCTACGATGCATGGATCACCGATTCGATCCATCTTTAGTACACGTGTAGGGCATAACCAGGAGTACAACGGGTGCAAGTAGTAAGGTGCGCTTCTCAACCGTTTTCGAGAAATTAATTAATCGAAATTTGAGTTGCGTTCATATGCGTTTTACGTTAGCAAAAATTCAACGAGCGCGTTGCGCAGCGGTAAGAGCCCTGCTTCGTAAGCGCGGGGTCGCTGGATCGAATCCCGCCGGTGAACTCGATTTTTTTTTCTAATATTTCATATTTTTTACAAATTTAGGTGTCTTGAATAATATTTATTTTGGAATCAATTGTATAATTTATTTTTTTAACGGAAAAAAGGATTCTGAAAAAATCATATACAGGAGATTGAAGAATTAATACTTTTATTCCCAGTATTTTGTACAACTATTTATTCTACCCTATTTTCTATTCACTATCGTGCTGTTCGAGCGCCGAATTACTGCACGAAGTAGGATGATATCGGTCATAGAAGCAGGAAAACAATAGTTATTGCGGCATCTTGCGCAAGTGATAAATGAATTATGAAGGTTATCGTATATCTCTTTTTAACACTTCAGTTGTTGCGAAATTTCTTTTCATGCAATTAGCAGTACATCCTTTTTTAAAGTTCATTTTATTTTAGAAATTCTAAGAAAACCTCCTACTTTTAATTTAAATTTTCTAATTGTTTTATGTATCATCATTATAATTATATATAATTATAATTCTTTAAATAATTTATTTAATATATTTATTCATTTTTTTAGTATAATTATGATTGAAATATTCCCCCAATTTTTCCCTCTGTTTTAAAATTCTGTTGAATCGTTCTATTACTGCAACTTTTATTCTTACATTTTTGCTGTAAATTAAAGAATAATAATTTAAATAATTTATGTGTATAAAAATAAATTCACTTCTTTTATCGATTTGTAGTTTTTCAGAAATTCTTTCTTTGAATATCTTTTAAAAAAAAAAAAGTACCATTTCTCCTGTTTTTCTTTTAATTAGTATAGATCAAGCACAAATTTACTAAATGTCTCTCTCACAGTTATATAACATATAATATGTAGTATTATCACACAATTTGTATTTTTGCATAACAATTAAATCAGCTTGCCTTGGGTCTCTCATCCATATGACTTACACAATATGAACAATTTCTAAAAGAAAATCAACTTACTCTACCTTTAAAATTGCTTAAAAAAGCAAGTTAAACTCAAAGTTTATTCGAACAAGCAACAAGCTAGAGTAAACAATCAAGAAATTTAAAATCACAAATCAAAAGAGGTGAAAAAAATGATAAAAGAGCAGAGGAAATTAATATAATATTGAGTTTATATAAAGTAAAAGTTTTAATACTTAAAAAATACATAAAATAACAGGAACTGGATTGATATTCAATGGACACAAATTTTATTATGAGTCTATAAAAGTATAGCAAAGAGTAAAATGTTATATATTATTAATATTTTGTGTACTTTATTTATGTAAAAAAAAGTTGACATAACTAGTAAGGATGTTAGATTATTTTAATACTTTTTATTTAAATGAATGATTACATGAAAAAAATTACAATTATTAAAGTGTTAACTTGGATCCGATAAACGGATTGTAGAAAATCATCTAACACAGTGGTCCCAACCCCCGAACCACGGAGTGGTACCGGTCCATGGATCAAATGTAGAGGCTTAGCTACCGTCGTTTCAGCAGTATCGATGATACAGGGCCCTCAAGCTGCAGGGGCCCCAATATATGTAAGCAAAGAATCGTAACATGTTAAGTGCCCCCCAAAAAAGGCGTCCAATGAATTTTGAGATAGGACCTATTCAAGACTAGCCACACCAGTAATCAAATGGTACCAGACCGCCCAAGGAACATTAAATTATTTCTATTTTATTTACTTTGATGTATTTTTCTCGGGTTTTTTTTTTAATTAATTTACTAAAAATGTAACTGAATCATCTTTTTCGCATACAACCTTTTGGTTGATTTTTACTTAAACTTTTGAACACATTTCGTAATCCATTCACAGTTTTTGTATCAAGTGCAAGTTTCATTCATAAGCGAACGTTTTTGACGGATTTTGAAACCGCATCAATTAGCGGAGGAAACGGCTAAAAAATCGGTGTGCCGTAGAATCGTTTTCGCTACTTTAGGCTTTGCAATTCTTTTAAGTGAAAATTACTTTTCTTTCTTTTTATTCATGTCTATTTTTTTAAGTATATGTGTATTGTTTTTCACATTCGCAAGTATATTTGAAATATTTTATATCTATACACAACTTTTACAGTGTTTTTGGTCATTAATTTTACCATACTTAAAATATACAAAAAAAACGTTACAAAATCGTGAAAAATGCTCCATTTACTAAGAAAATCATTTTATTAAAGTCATTCCATATTTTCCCAAATTTCTTATTAAATTTAATACTTATATCATTTGGAATAATACAATAACCATAAACATTTTTCATAAAATATTACGGCTTTTCATTCTTTACATGCAACACACAACCTAAAATTTTTAAAAACACCCTTCAGCTAGTTTGGTAAATTCTAATTAACAAGGGGAGGCTACGATGCATGGATCACCGATTCGATGCATCTTTAGTACACGTGTAGGGCATAACCAGGAGTACAACGGGTGCAAGTAGTAAGGTGCGCTTCTCAGCCGTTTCCGAGAAATTAATTAATCGAAATTTGAGTTGCGTTCATATGCGTTTTACGTTAGCAAAAATTCAACGAGCGCGTTGCGCAGCGGTAAGAGCCCTGCTTCGTAAGCGCGGGGTCGCTGGATCGAATCCCGCCGGTGAACTCGATTTTTTTTTCTAATATTTCATATTTTTTACAAATTTAGGTGTCTTGAATAATATTTATTTTGGAATCAATTGTATAATTTTTTTTTTAACGGAAAAAAGGATTCTGAAAAAATCATATACAGGAGATTGAAGAATTAATACTTTTATTCCCAGTATTTTGTACAACTATTTATTCTACCCTATTTTCTATTCACTATCGTGCTGTTCGAGCGCCGAATTACTGCACGAAGTAGGATGATATCGGTCATAGAAGCAGGGAAAACAATAGTTATTGCGGCATCTTGCGCAAGTGATAAATGAATTATGAAGGTTATCGTATATCTCTTTTTAACACTTCAGTTGTTACGAAATTTCTTTTCATGCAATTAGCAGTACATCCTTTTTTAAAGTTCGTTTTATTTTAGAAATTCTAAGAAAACCTCCTACTTTTAATTTAAATTTTCTAATTGTTTTATGTATCCTCATTATAATTATATATAATTATAATTCTTTAAATAATTTATTTAATATATTTATTCATTTTTTAGTATAATTATGATTGAAATATTCCCCCAATTTTTCCCTCTGTTTTAAAATTCTGTTGAATCGTTCTATTACTGCAACTTTTATTCTTACATTTTTTGCTGTAAATTAAAGAATAATAATTTAAATAATTTATGTGTATAAAAATAAATTCACTTCTTTTATCGATTTGTAGTTTTTCAGAAATTCTTTCTTTGAATATCTTTTTTTAAAAAAAAGTACCATTTCTCCTGTTTTTCTTTTAATTAGTATAGATCAAGCACAAATTTACTAAATGTCTCTCTCACAGTTATATAACATATAATATGTAGTATTATCACACAATTTGTATTTTTGCATAACAATTAAATCAGCTTGCCTTGGGTCTCTCATCCATATGACTTACACAATATGAACAATTTCTAAAAGAAAATCAACTTACTCTACCTTTAAAATTGCTTAAAAAAGCAAGTTAAACTCAAAGTTTATTCGAACAAGCAACAAGCTAGAGTAAACAATCAAGAAATTTAAAATCACAAATCAAAAGAGGTGAAAAAAAAAAATGATAAAAGAGCAGAGGAAATTAATATAATATTGAGTTTATATAAAGTAAAAGTTTTAATACTTAAAAAATACATAAAATAACAGGAACTGGATTGATATTCAATGGACACAAATTTTATGATGAGTCTATAAAAGTATAGCAAAGAGTAAAATGTTATATATTATTAATATTTTGTGTACTTTATTTATGTAAAAAAAAGTTGACATAACTAGTAAGGATGTTAGATTATTTTAATACTTTTATTTAAATGAATGATTACATGAAAAAAATTACAATTATTAAAGTGTTAACTTGGATCCGATAAATGGATTGTAGAAAATCATCTAACACAGTGGTCCCAACCCCCGAACCACGGAGTGGTACCGGTCCATGGATCAAATGTAGAGGCTTAGCTACCGTCGTTTCAGCAGTATCGATGATACAGGGCCCTCAAGCTGCAGGGGCCCCAATATATGTAAGCAAAGAATCGTAACATGTTAAGTGCCCCCCAAAAAAGGCGTCCAATGAATTTTGAGATAGGACCTATTCAAGACTAGCCACACCAGTAATCAAATGGTACCAGACCGCCCAAGGAACATTAAATTATTTCTATTTTATTTACTTTGATGTATTTTTCTCGGGTTTTTTTTTTTAATTCATTTACTAAAAATGTTACTGAATCATCTTTTTCGCTTACAACCTTTTGGTTGATTTATACTTAAACTTTTGAACACATTTCGTAATCCATTCACAGTTTTTGTATCAAGTGCAAGTTTCATTCATAAGCGAACGTTTTTGACGGATTTTGAAACCGCATCAATTAGCGGAGAAAACGGCTAAAAAAGTCGGTGTGCCGTAGAATCGTTTTCGCTACTTTAGGCTTCGCAATGCTTTTAAGTGAAAATTACTTTTCTTTCTTTTTTTTCATGTCTATTTTTTTAAGTATATGTGTATTGTTTTTCACATTCGCAAGTATATTTGAAATATTTTATATCTATACACAACTTTTACAGTGTTTTTGGTCATTAATTTTACCATACTTAAAATATACAAAAAAAACGTTACAAAATCGTGAAAAATGCTCCATTTACTAAGAAAATCATTTTATTAAAGTCATTCCATATTTTCCCAAATTTCTTATTAAATTTAATACTTATATCATTTGGAATAATACAATAATCATAAACATTTTTCATAAAATATTACGGCTTTTCATTCTTTACATGCAATACACAACCTAAATTTTTTAAAAACACCCTTCAGCTAGTTTGGTAAATTCTAATTAAGTATTTTCTTTATTTTATTAAAATAATCAATTCTACAACTATGCATCTGTTTAAAAAATTCTTTGTTAGATGTATACAAAAGTTTTATCATCTTCCGAATCGTATATGTTTCGAATATGTTTGTATTTGATTAAGAGGTCGCAGGGGTGTTAGCTTTGTCTCGAGGACTGAAAATATAAATTATTTTCAAATAAATATAATTCTTTGAAATTAAAATTAAATAATTCGGATCTTTTACACATTATTAATGAAGGAATGGGGCTTCAAAAGAAGTAAAATGTTTAAAATATAACCATAATTTTAAAAATTATAAGCATATGAAAATAAGAAACATTTCTGTAAAAAATATTAATTAAGTTTTACGAGGAGCATGATTTTTTCTAAAATAGTAGCTCTAATTACAAGCAACAAGTTGATTTATAAAGTTAAATGTATCCTTATTAAACTGCATTTATTTTTATATAAATAGAATAAAATTATATTTTTTAAGAAATAAAAAAATTACATTCAAAAATTTTTTTAAACTTCAATATTTTTTAAATATTTTGAAATTAAAGAAGATGTATAATACTAAAATTAGATAGGGTTTAAAGAGTAAGATACAATTTATAATTCTACAAAGTTCCATACATCAAAAGCTACTATTTTAGAAAATAGAATGCGCAACGTAAAAATTACTTAATATTTATTAAAAAAACGTTTATTATTTTCATATGCTTATAGTTTTTTTAAATAATAATTATGTTTTAAACATTTTATACTTTTTTTGAAACCTCATTCTCTTATAAATAATGCGTAAAAGATTTGAATTATTTAATTATAATTACAAATAATTTTATCTATTTGAAAAAATGTTTATGTTTTCAGCCCTAGAGACAAAGTTAACACCTACCTGAGACCTTAAATATTAATTCTTTTTCCAATTCACTATCTGAAGAACTTTCAAATTTTAAGGATTTAACAATTTCAACCTTTTCGAAAAATGATTTATCTATTTATTTAATATTAACAAATCGAGTCGATTATGATTAAGTTACTTAATTCGTACGAATCATCCAAGTTTTTTTTCGTTCCAAAACACGCAGAAATATAAATATTAGTAGGAAATTTTAGATAACGTATATTGCAAAGTCATATTCAATAGATTCTCAGTTCAATAACTTTTCTCTTGATTAAATACCAAGTTGTTGCAATAAAGAGCCCCTCCTTCACCCCACCCACCCCCCGTCAAAAAACGAAGAAAAAGGATATTGAAGCTTACCACCTGTATTCACAATTTGAAATTTACACCCATCAGTAAAAGAAGAATTTTATTGGGATTTTTTTTTCAAATAAAATTATACATAATACTTTGAAAACATTTAACTATTTCATTTCCATAAAAAGTTCCTTCGATTTTTTTTTTAGTATTTAAATTTTGAATTATGAAGGTTATCGGATCTCTTTTTAACACTTCAGTTGTTACGAAATTTCTTTTCATGCAATTAGCAGTACATCCTTTTTTAAAGTTCGTTTTATTTTAGAAATTCTAAGAAAACACCTCCTACTTTTAATTTTAATTTTCTAATTGTTTTATGTGTCCTCATTATAATTATATATTATTATAATTCTTTAAATAATTTATTTAATATATTTATTCATTTTTTGGTATAATTATGATTGAAATATTCCCACATTTTTTCCCTCTGTTTTAAAATTCTGTTGAATCGTTCTATTACTGCAACTTTTATTCCTACATTTTTTGTTGTAAATTAAAGAAAAATAATTTAAATAATTTATGTGTATAAAAATAAATTCAGTTCTTTTATCGATTTGTAGTTTTTCAGAAACTCTTTCTTTGAATATCTTTAAAAAAAGTACCATTTCTCCTGTTTTTCTTTTAATTAGTATAGATCAAGCACAAATTTACTAAATGTCTCTCTCACAGTTATATAACATATAATAGGTAGTATTATCACACAATTTGTATTTTTGCATAACAATTAAATCAGCTTGCCTTGGGTCTCTCTCTCATCCATATGACTTACACAATATGAACAATTTCTAAAAGAAAATCAACTTACTCTACCTTTAAAATTGCTTAAAAAAGCAAGTTAAACTCAAAGTTTATTCGAACAAGCAACAAGCTAGAGTAAACAATCAAGAAATTTAAAATCACAAATCAAAAGAGGTGAAAAAAATGATAAAAGAGCAGAGGAAATTAATATAATATTGAGTTTATATAAAGTAAAAGTTTTAATATTTAAAAAATACATAAAATAACAGGAACTGGATTGATATTTAATGGATACAAATTTTATGATGAGTATATAAAGTACAGTAAAGAGTAAAATGTTATATATTATTAATATTTTGTGTACTTTATTTATGTAAAAAAATGTTGACATAACTAGTAAGGATGTTAGATTATTTTAATACTTTTTATTTGAATGAATGATTACATGAAAAAAATTACAATTTGTAAAGTCTTAACTTGGATCCGATAAACGGATTGTAGAAAATTATCTAACACAGTGGTCCCGACCCCCGGACCATGGAGTGGTACCGGTCCATGGATCAAATGTAGAGGCTTAGCTACCGTCGTTTCAGCAATATCGATGATACAGGGCCCTCAAGCTGCAGGGGCCCCAATATATGTAAGCAAAGAATCGTAACATGTTAAGTGCCCCCCAAAAAAGCGTCCAATGAATTTTGAGATAGGACCTATTCAAGACTAGTCACACCAGTAATTAAATGGTACCAGGCCGCCCAAGGAACATTAAATTATTTCTATTTTATTTACTTTGATGTATTTCTCTCGGGTGTGGTGATATTCCATGGACGAGAAGTTAACTGGGAGCTGAGACATGTCACCTAATATGTATGAGCAAATGTGTATGAGCAAAATATCTTGATATCGTGGTATATAAAATATAAACAATCAATTCTCTCCTTTCCTCTTAGCTGGCTGCGGTAAAATTTTCAATGGTCCGCTGCGATAAAAAGGTTGGGGAGCATTAGTCTAACACACACAAGTCTACTTTCCTAGTAATATACAATACTAAGTGCTCCTCAAGGACACATGTAAATTCATTCACACCATTAGCTGATAAGAGCGCTTTTAGGACGTTGCATCATTTATTTTTGAATTTTGCCCACAGAAAAAATTATTTGGAATAAGTTTTTTTAAGTTTAAAGTTTGAAATAAAAAAAAAAAAACAGTTCCTTCCACGTGAAGAGTAAAAAATAAGAATTTAGTATTATATTATTATTTATTTATTCCTACAAATATTGTGGTTTAATAATAATCTATACTTCCTTATATGATCTAATTTTTAAAGATTACTTTTCAATTTCAAATTTCGGAAATGCATCTCATAAAAGTAGCTCAGCTTATAAGTTTGAAGTACATTAGCCCATTCGAGGGCCTTATTCAATAATGTTCGCATTGTTTGACGCAATCCATTATGTAATGGGTACAATCAATTGATTATGTAAATTTTGATTCTGAAAGATCATTTCTATTAATTCGTTTTAATTAAATGAAACTCGTTCATTATTGGAGGGGGGTATAGTTGCATCTATACTAAGTATGAAATAGAAATTTTCCTTTTATTTTCCTTTCCTCTTTTTCCCTTTTTTTTTCCCAATGTTTTTTCAGGTTTTAAGTATGAGGGGTGAGAGGGGACTCCCTTTTTCAACTCATCGAAGAGACTGAACACCATTGTGTGGCTTTGAGCGCTTAATCCAGAATTTTCCCACCGAGGAGTGCCCCCAGCGGGTGTGAGATTTTTTGTAAGGGAAGCCCACTGCAATCAATTCGATTTGATTTTTATTAACGTCACACTTTGAAACTACATTGAAGTTATTTGCAATGGATCTCTTTATTTAGAAACCTGGTCAAGTGATGAGGATGACCTTTGAGCTGGCCCCCTTCTTCAAACTTCTACAATATGCTAATCATTGCAATAAAATGGGAGTTGTAAAGACAAGGTACCGATCTCATTTGACGAGTGAAAAAAACCGGGGATAGCGATGTTTTCAATGATGCTTATTGAAAAAAAAGCCTGATAGTCTCATGAAATAAATCATTACTATTTATAATAATTATTTAATAATTTAATAATTAATAATTTAATTAATTTAATAATTATTATAATAATTATTTTTATAAAACATGAAAAGCACGAGAAAAAAAATTAATAAAAATATTATTACATTATAATAAGTAAATATTTACTGTAAATAGAAGAAAAATTATACATAAAATATGAAATGCTGTTTTATAGCCCATTAAATACATTATATTTTAAGAACTTTTCTTAAAAAATTGGATTATTAAGAAGATTGAGGGAAGAGGTGCAACAATTTTTTATGAAAAATGTGAGATAGAAAAAAAAAACGAAGGTTGGAAACCACTTGTTTAATCCATCAGAGTATATTAGTATTGTTTTTAAAAACGTTCAACTACGTGATTTGTTATTAGCATTTATTGAATGGATGTTTATCTTAAAATATCAGTTCCATTTTGTTCTTTTTAAAATAATTGACTCCATTAATTTTAGATACATAAAAAAAAACAGTATATATGAAAAATTTGTCAACTTAAGTTTTCTTTTTGTATCGCTAACATTTATTTGTTGATAATCCTTTCCCGGCATTAAAAACAAATGACATAATTTTCTTTGTTTTAATACCAGTAGCAATAAATTAGGAAATTTTTTAAGAAAAAAAAAGAGGGAAACTTTATAAAATAAAAAGTTGCTCATGAGTTAAACTAACTAAAAGCCCTCATTATTATTGATTACTTACAAAGGACAAAGTGAAAGACACTAATGCTGTAGTTAAATTAGGAAAAATACAAAAAACTAAAATATTTATTTAGGAAAACATTTTCGTAATAAATAATCAATAAGTCAACAAAGTTTGAGTAATTATTGACATAAATTCCAACAAACCGATTTATTGAGTGCATAACAGAACAGTAAACAACTAAATAACCAAAAAAATATTTTCTAAAAAATCTTTAATCTAATCGCTACATTTATTTTTTTAACCTAAAATATTTTACCTAAACTTAAAGGTGTTCGAACATTTTGAAATGACCAATTTTGATCTCAACACACATGTTTGGTTTTTTATTTTATTGAAAAGAGCAATCTTTTGGTTTTATAAAACATACATTATTTTGTCTCTACGTTACACAGAAATCGATTTACAATAAAATACAAGAAAAGAAAAAGTTTGTCTTTAATCTAACAGAAGTGGGCATTTTAATTGTTCAAAATCTATCGTGGCGTTCAAAATCTATCATCTATCTATCAAAATCTATCTGATAACTCAAAATATTATGAACGTATTTCTTTTAAACCTTTTAAACGGGATATTTATGTTATTTTCTAGAAACTGTACCAAAACAATTCTTACTGTATGAATATTTTTTGAGTTATGGATTGTCATTGCAATAATAGTCTCATATAAATGTCTCATTTCTTATAATATTTATTCGATCACAGCTCTTAATTTTTTACATCTTAATAAAGCATTATAATTTTAGTACATTTCGAAGATAAACGTATTCAGTTTGTTTTAGTAATACTTTTACTGGTATAAATTTATAACGTACAGTAAGACTCCGCTTAACGCGTGGTATACGTTCCACAAAAGTAGAGCGTAATATAAGGCAGCGTTAAGCGAGGTTATCTCATCATGTAAAAAATGGGGTTAGGGGAAGATGGGTTGAAAATTGGTCAGGTATTTTACCATTAAATTTATTAATTATGTTTTTATAACAATAAAACAAAAATGTATTTCTTAAAAATATAGAAACATAATAAACGAATATATATGTAAAAATAAATAAAATTCTAAGTCAATATGTTTATATTTCAGATCATTCAGTGTGTCTCTTCTGTATTTCCAATTATCTGCCATTTTATCAAGAAGGCAGATTGGCTTAATGACATTTTGCGCTCGATTTTGTCGTCAATCCATATAGAAAGTCGTTTTTCCATTTCCTCTATTGTATTATTACTAGAACGGGTTACTAGATGCAGAGCTTGTCGCAGTTGTAGTTACCAATGACAGTATTTTTTCTTTATTCTTAAGAATGGTCCTTATTGTTGAAGTTGCCAAATTCAATGCAGCACCCATTTGAGATTGACGTTCACCAGTATCTAATCTTCTAATCTCTTGCATTTTAGTTTCTAGTGAAATGCTTTTTTTATGCTTTAGCTTCGTGTTTTTCATTATCACCCATGATAAAAACTAAAAATCATAATATTTGTCGCTATAGCAATCGTTATATTAAATAAATTTATACTTACAACAAATGTTTGAAACGATAAAAATACTTTCGTATAATACCGCCGGAAAGAAGCAACACAGATCAACTGCTTTGGATATCGGGAAGCCTAACGCTGCTTGCAGGGAATCCCAACGCTGCTTGCAGGGAATCCCACGTAGTGCAGCGCCCGGGGGTTTTGGCCTCGGACTTTCGTTACAGTGAATGAATTTATATGGTTGATGTAGGGTTTTGTTTTTTATGCTATAAATTACAAAGTTTACCCAAATTTGTATTGTGTTTTTAATTTTTTATTATTTAAACCAAAACATATAAACAATTAATATTCGAGCATATATAATTCTACTTAAAATAATAATTTGTTCATGTATACGTTTTATTTCACCTAAGTAGACATAGATTACATAAATGAACATCTTTCAAACATACCTGAGTGTGTGAATGGATGTAGGGACCTTGGCAACGTAGTAAAACGTGGAGAGGAGAACGGCAGAGGCAGCTGCAAGATTCACCTGAACGGAATTTTTCGGGCTGGTTCAGTTATAAATGACACATGTCTTGTGCACGTTGTGTATATTTAAAAGTGGAAATTTGGTGATTTTACGAAAAATTTTGTATAATTCTGACGGAAGTTATATTGAAAACGATTTTTTCCTACCAAACTTCTTCATAAGAATTTTGATTTCTTCGTTAAAGTAAGTAGACTGAAAATATGCAGTTAATTATTAGGAGATCAATTAAATAATAGTTGAATTAATGATTAAAGGTCAATTCAAGTGAAAAAATAATAATGAATAAAATGCAATAAATTAATTAACGAAGTATTTAATTATTTTCTATTACAGTTTACGAACAATGGATAAACCAACGACCAGTAGCATGACTGATGAACATAGCTGCATAATATGTGAAAAATTGGGTTCATCTTCTGAAAACAATTCAGATTTGGGTGATATTATAAAAATAAGTAGAGGAGTAACCACGTTGAGAACTGTTTCAAGCGAACGACAGAATGTATTGTTACCTCACTTACAAACTGATGTTGTTTACGCCCATAAAAGTTGTCGGCAAAAATATATAAATAAAAAATATATTGAGGCGTATAAAAAGAAGCCAGTTGAAATTCCAATTTCGCCTCCAAAAAAGAAGCTCTGAAGTAGCATTGATTCATCAAACTTTGGGTTGAATCCTAGGAGGACCCACTTTTGGTCATCAAATTTTTTTGTCGCCAAACTTTGAGCGATAAAGGTTACAATATGGTAACCCTTCCATTTCATCCAAAAATTTGGATTTTCAAATCACCTAAAAAATGGCAACCCTAAAAAAGTACAACGTTTTTCGCCTTTTCCGAAAAAACGTCATTTTGACATTTGACTTCGTTTAAGAAGGTCTGCTCTCCACCGGTTGTTGTTAAGAATGGCGTGTGAAAGGAAATTAATTGAAAGTGAGGCTACGACAGGTTTCTTTGTGTTCCTGGGCACAAAGGGGAAGAAAGAGACATTAGAATGGTGTATGAAAGCTAATTTAATTGCTTCTCGTTATGAATGTCCGAGGTTTTAAAAAAATATGCGTTTGTAAGAACGAAAGGGAACGGTTGACGGCTACGAATGGCGTTGCCGCAACCAGTCGAAAGATAATCGCCACGACGTTGTTCGGAGTGTGAGAAAGGGCACTTGGTTTAGCGAAAGCAAACTTGCTATAATAATTATCTTGCGTTTGACCAGATATTGGTTTGGCAAGAGCATGAATGCGTTCGTGGTGAATGACTTGAAAGTTAATAAGAACAGGTCACAAGTTGGTGGATGACAATTTTCATGAATTCCTTGCATCCATCGCAAGGGTGTATCCACCAACGGAACATGACGAAATGCAAGCGTAAGGTAAGTGCCATTTAAAATGATTGATTTCATGTATTTCTTCAATTTTATATTTGCGAAACGCCCCTTTCGTCCTTTTTTAAAAATGTAAATCATGTTGTACACACTGGTTTTAGAATGCTTTTTTAAAATGAATTTCATTGCTTTCTCCGTTTTTTTCTTTATATAATGATTAATTTAATGTATTTATTCGTTTTCATCTTTGCGAAACGCCCATTTCCTTCCCCGCTGACGCATGCGCTTCCCAAGAGTTTTTCGTCATTGATGCCTTTTTGAAAACCTTCAATTTGGCGCTTTTTGGCGAAAAATTTTTGGCGCCAAAAACAGCAGTGGGTCCTCCTAGGATTTTACCCAAACTTTGATTGGGAAAAAAACTGTTTCCTTTGTGGGCACGAAGCTGATAAGGAAAAAGAAGCAAAATTGAATAAAAATCGGCGAAGACAAGTTTCATGCATTAATACTTCAACTTTAAAAGACTCTGTCATGAATTTTATTGTCGTACAAAAAAATTATTATTATCGAGAAATTCATAAAAGAATTTCTGGTATAACAGATTTACAAGCATTTCAAGCAAAATACCATGCATATTGTTATAACTTGATCAAAAATTCTATTCTCCTGAGTAATGTTGACAAGAAAGTTGCTCCAAGATTTTTGATGATTGATACAGCAATGGAGCAAATAAACACGTGCATAGAGGAAAATGACGACTGCCAATTTATCATACAAGAGTTGAGAAATGCCATCACTACTAAGTATATCCCGGATGAAAAAACTATAAGATTGATTGATTGAATATTAACGTCGCACTGTTCAGCTACACGAGGGCTTTTGGCGACGGACCACGTAATTTTGAACCATGGTCAAGTGACGTGGACGACACCTGAGCTGGCACCCCCCTCTCCTAACTACCACACCACACCAACGGGAGGACGTTTCAGCTCTCGACAGATTTAACGTGCATCGCTGCCCTACACGGCGGGTCTTTAGTGGTACTGGGATCGAACTCGTGACAAAGCAAGCCACGATCCGATACCTATACCACTCGGCTACCGCGGCCACGAAAAAACTATAAGAAAACGGTTAATAGACCTCTATCATGATGATATTGTGATATCGTGTGTAAATTTGGATTTAATATCATACGTTTCAAAAAAATTAACCATAATATACTAACAGAAAATTGGTACAATTGAAAACATAAGAGTAAAGAAGAAGAGGAATTACATATATTGAAAGCAGCAAGTGAAATTATTAGGAGGGACATAAGAGCTCAAGTGTATGATAATGAAAATTATACACGCAGTGACAAAATGCTCGAAAATATTGAGGATTCAATTCCAAAATCGTTAAACTTTTTACTATCAGAAATAATATTAAAAGATAAGAAAAATAGAATCGAAACAATTCCTACATATGAAAAAAAGTGCAAAACTATCAGACATGCAATTATATCAGCGGGGCGACCAAAATCATTTCTATCACCTTTGCATATTACTTTAGCTGTAATGTTTCACAGGAAATTTGGCTCCAAAAAAAAGTTATAAATATATGTCCTTCCTTAGGCTTTTGTGCTTCATACAAAGAGTCAACATTGTACGAAGCTTCAGCTACATTTGCAACTCCACCTGAAATAAAACCTGGCAGCTTCGCTCAATTTGTGCATGATAATGCTGATTTCAATATCAATACTATGAAATGTCATGTTCTTCACAAATCAGCAGAAGTATTCAAAAATGTCAACGAAGACTTGTATGAATAATATATTTCAAGCGGGTGAAACATGCATTTTGGGTTTATACGGAGCATCGGCAAAAATTAAAGCTTTGAATACATTGAGATACAATTATTTCATAAAAACAACGGCAAAAAATACAAGTGTTCTTTTATCATCGTTACCTCCTACAACTGATGCAGCATTTGAACATCTAAAACACAACGAACAATGCCAACGAAGACTTGAATAATATATTTCAAGCGGGTGTAACATGCATTTTGGATTTATACGGAGCATCGGCAAAAATTAAAGATTTGAATACATTGAGATACAATTATTTCATAAAAACAACGGCAAAAAATACAAGTGTTCTTTTATCATCGTTACCTCCTACAACTGATGCAGCATTTGAACATCTAAAAAACAACGAACAATGCCAACGAAGACTTGAATAATATATTTCAAGCGGGTGTAACATGCATTTTGGATTTATACGGAGCATCGGCAAAAATTAAAGATTTGAATACATTGAGATACAATTATTTCATAAAAACAACGGCAAAAAATACAAGTGTTCTTTTATCATCGTTACCTCCTACAACTGATGCAGCATTTGAACATCTAAAAAAAGTGTACTTGCAAATCCAGATATGTCTAGGAAATGACGTAGATATTGATAATTGGGGATGGAAGCATTTCAATAACATGCTCATTCCAATAACAATGAATCAACTATCAGCTCCGGATTATATATTGCAAATATTATTTTGTAATTGCAAAAAGGGATGTGTGGCTGCTTGTGGTTGTCGAAAGAGGGGCTTATACTGTAGTGTAGCATTTCTACAGTGCAGCGAAAATAGTTGTTCCAATACAGCAGCTATTATTCAAATAAATGAAGTCGAAGAAGATATGTTATATATATATATATATATATATATATATATATATATATATATATATATATATATATATATATATATATAAAGGTATATTGTTTAAATAAACAAATATTTTAAAAATAATTGTCTTTTTTATTTAATAACTATTTTATTGCAAGATCACAATTTTTTAATAGGTAAACTTTTTATATGTATCATTAGCTGAACATTCCATTTTGAATTTTTTAATTTCATTCACTGTAACTGAAATCCGAGGTTTTCATGTATTTAACTCCCCGGGAGCTGCACTAACAATTCAAATAAAAGAGCGTTAAACCGAAACAGCGGTAAACGAAACAGCGTTAAGCGGGGTCTTACTGTATTTCGAACTGCTTTAAAGGAATTTTTAAAAACTGCTAAAGTTTCACTTCTAATTCTTATTTTTTTAAAATTTGAAAAAATATTGCTGTGTGTGGTTAAGTATTAATTTTTATTGATATTTATAATGATTTATACATTGCTATTTTAAAATGTACTCTGAACTTGTTCGGATTCCTTAAACGTAAAATGCTTTGTAGAATGGATAACTTGATTTTCGAATATAGAAAAAAGTATGAATTTTTGTTTCCTTTCAGTTTTCTGCTGCAATATAATCTTCATGAAATCTCAAAAATGTGTAATCCCTTTCAATTACTTCGAGAAAAAAAATTATTAATTTGTAAATTCTTACAATTAAGAAGACTATAACTGATATTTCTCAGGCAAATTTATATTTTGAAAGAAAACAGTTACTTCAAAATCTCTAAAATATATTTTATCTCCCTTTCCATTGGAAAAAGTGTAAGAGAATAAAACAAAAACTTCAAATATAAAACTAGGCTTAGTGTTACTTTGAGAACTTTGTTTTATTAAATTAGAGGTAATGTGTAAACACTGAAATCTAATCAGTAAAAATAAATAAATTTTAAAATAATAACAACTTGGAATAAAACTAAAAGAATCAAATGAAATATACAAACTTAAAATACTACACGAGATTTTTTTCAACGGAGAATAGAGAATTCAAATTGATTTTTAAGTAGGAGATATATGTATAGAAAGAATGGCCAAGCACTTATAAAGAAATATTAAAAAATAAATTTTGTATAATTTACATAATTATTGGATATGAAAAGAAATTTTGTCACTTGGAGTCACATTACAATCTTTTTCATGTCACTAAAATTACTAGTAGAAAATCATGTATATATGTGTTCGGATATGTTTTGCTAGAACGATTTTACTGAATTCATTTTATGGTTTTTATTAATTTTATTTTTATTTATTTTTTTCTTTCTGTTTTATTTTTCATTAGAAAAAATTTTTTTGTAAAATTTTTTACAGAATATCTCCATGACACTGGATTGTTATAACACTGGGATACATTTTATGATGAAGTAATTTTTTTAATCCTCTTAAAATATGTTTACGCGTTTTTCTCTGAGGCATTACATAACCATTTATCGACCTAATTTAATTTTACCTCCACCTAATATTTGATCTTGGCTAGTAAACTAAAATTCTGAATAAAATATCTTAACGATATGTAAAAATACATGTGACTATATTTTTATTAAGGTATCCGACTACGTATGGAACCGTGATTTTGCAAAAGCGTATAAATGGATAATATTTATGATATTTGATGTCACTTAGATTAGAAAATGTATATAAAATTGTTTTAAGAATAATACTACAATAAAAAATTATTTAAGTACAATATTTTGACAAAAAATGAATATAGAATGATCCATTTTCAAAATATTTTCCTTTTGTGAAAAATGCTTCTATTATAATAACATTTTGCCTGTATATAGAGAACTCTGTACAGAGGTTCAACTAGAATTTTTGAAATATATAACTTAGAAGGGGATTTATCCATATTTTACTACAACAGAGGGAAGAAATTTAAAAAAAAATGCCGATCATCATTTCAGTTGGTAGTAACTGAAAATAATGTGAATTTTTCAAAAATCCTTGTTCAGACTCTCGGGAGAAGTCTTTATTTATATAAGTAAAATATTATTATTTTAGAATCATTTTTTTATAAAAGGAGAACATTTTGAAAAAGGTTATTCTAAGTTAATTTTTTACCAAAATACTGTATTTAAATTATTTTTTGTCAAAATATCCTTAAAACAATTTTATACATGTATTCAAATCTAAGTGACACTAAATACCATGAAAATTATCCATTTATGCTCTTTTTTAAAATCACACTTCCGAACGTAGTCGGATACCTTAACATCGCATTCTATAGCAACGCTTTATATGAAAAGAATACAAATATATATCATTTCAATATTCACAATATTTACTTTCTATTTATCCCCAAATACAGTAATTTTAAGCAAACATCTTGATGAATAATTTTGAAACAAAGTTAAAGAAAACACAATTATTGATTGAGATGGAATAATCTCGGTTTTTCAAAAAAAATTACGTACCATTTCATAAAAATGACATAAAATCAAAAATTCATTTCGCTTTTGCTTATGATCATTCGGCAATTTTGATTTAACTTAATATATATGATGATTAAAAATTCTGTTTTGAGTAGGAAATGTGTATTTAACACGTTATTATGCAAAAAAAAATTCTTTGGAAAAATTTCAATCACATGTGTTAATTGATGACCATCATGAAAAAATGAAAGATGTGACCACTGAAAAAAAGATAAGAAATAAATAGGAGCCAAAGATGTGACTTGCAAATGTATAATTTTCTACATTTTTAGTTCCGGAACATTTAAATGGTTTATTTAAAAAAAAAACATGTCGCATGCTTCCTCAAAAGTAGAACGTGTTTTGCTTGCGAACCTTTAGTAATTTTTTTTTCATCAAGAATTGACAAATAATAAAATTAATGGTTTTATCCTCTTGTTTTCTCTCTTTTTTGTTGAACTGTGTGTGTTCGAAGTAAATTTTACCATAATAGTATACAAAATAAAATTGAATGTAAATGAATTAACCCATAAATCAACTACGTTGTTTTTTTTTTTTTTTTTTTTTTTTTTTGGATAAACACATCGAATAAGAAAAACCGAACTTTAAATTTACAAATTTTGATATCATTTATAACTTTATTTTCCTTTTTTTCTGTACTTGATATATTTTACATCTTACGAATTATTTTATCTACTTTAAGAGGACTTGGTACCCCCAAAATCACAGACCTATCATTTTTTTTTTATTTTCATTTAATCTTATTCTTTGCATTATTATCTTTCGATTGATATATCACTTGCGCATGTGGGAAAGTTAGAAGTTGATTAAAACTTCATTTGAAAACAAATTAGGCAATTAGGCCATGCCCCCTTTTTAGAAAAAAAAGCTAAAAAAAAAGCATTTTGATAAAGGAAAAATCTAATTTATAAAGAGAAATAATAACATTAAAAAAAGAATGTGCAATATATAAAGCAGAATATTTCCGAGGCAATACATACAATCATTTTTTTCTTTGTGAAATGTGTGCATGTAAAATTTTTAAATTAAGGCATTTTATATTAATAATTTTATAATTTCAGTTCTTATTCCTGATATATTTTTCATACAAATGTAATACTTTAATATTATAAGAAGAAAAACAGCTAAAATTTCTGTCGTGACAGAAAAAAAAAATTTTACGTTTTTCTTGAATTTTTTTGTGCAATTGGTACTTTCTAAAAGTTGATCATTTATAAAAATGTGTGGGTTGAAAAAATATGAAAATGCAATTCTTTTAAAGAAAAATGTATAACTAATATCTTAAAGTGGTATTTTAAGTTTAATTAAGCTTATAATAATTATTTTTTCAGAATTACACACTTTAAAGTGGTTTTTCTCAGTTTGTGTTTTTCGAAACCTTAGTGCATTCAAAATACTACTCCTTCGACAATTATTTACCAACCACTTCCATTTTTTTCCTGCGTGTTAAAAATAAAGCATGTAATAAAATTAGGGATCCGTTTTGCTATAAACTGAGTACTTTTTTTTTTAAAAAAATAAAATGTAAGACATGTTGGCTTTTTCGTTGATTTTTAGCCTGTATATCAACATTTTATTTTTTTCTCGGAGAGGAATAAAGTTATTCTAAAATAGATCCCTAAAGTTGTTTAGAACATCCATAAGAATATTATTAAAAAAATTCTGGTCAAAAAATTAATTTTTACAAAAGGAGTAGGCTTTTAAAATTTTTCCAATTTTCTTCAAAAAATTTAAATTTTTAAAATTGTGTGAATAATATATGAAAATTTTCATCTGGTATCATTTTCTTGAATAGAAACATTGTATAAAATGCTAAAATATAATTTTTAAATACGTAAATAAAGAAATTTGCTCAAAGGGTACCGAGTCCTCTTAAGGTATCCGACTACGTTCGGAACCGTGATTTTAAAAAAGCGCATAAATGGATAATTTTCATATTTAGTGTCATTTAGATTAGAATACATGTATAAAATTGTTTTAAGGACATTTTGACAAAAAAATATTTATTTAAATATAATATTTTGGCAAAAAAATGAACTTAGAATAACCTTTTTTAAAAATGTTGTCCTTTTGTGAAAAATGCTTCTATTATAATAATATTTTGCCTGTATATAGCTCAGACCTCTGTACAGAGGCTCAACTATGAGTTTTGAAAAAATCACATTATTTTCAGAGTTGCAACCAATTGAAATAATTATCGGCGTTTTTTTCTTAAAATTTCTCCCCTCTGTTGTCGTAAAATATAGATAAACCCACTTCTAAGGTATATATTTCAAAAATTCTAGTTGAGCCTCTGTACAGAGGTCTGAGCTATATACAGGCAAAATATTATTATAATAGATCCATTTTTCACAAAAGGAGAATATTTTGAAAATGGGTCATTCTATGTTTAATTTTTGTCAAAATATTGTACTTAAATCATTTGTTATTGTAATACTATTCTTAAAACAATTTTATATACATTTTCTAATCTAAGTGACATTAAATATCATAAATATTATCCATTTATACGCTTTTGCAAAATCACGGTTCTGAACGTAGTTAAATACCTTAAAACTTTAGACTCAAGTTTTAAAAGTGAGATTACCAAATTGTGGGGATTATGAGACGTAGAGACAATTAACTCCTTAGCTGGTTTGGCCGTACACTGTACGGCTACCGAAAGCTGGCCACAGCATGTTTGCCCGAACGCCGTTAGTACATTGATATTTTCTTCTTGCTATCTTAGATTTACATATATTTGTAATGCTTATAGTGAGATTATTAGTGCTAGTGTTTTTAAGAGATGCAGTTTATCTATGGTACTGAAATATTTTTACGGAATTTTCTTTGTGGTGAAGGCAAGTGTTTTTCATTGAAGGTAGGAATTTATAGATTCTTGAAAATATTTTAATAAACAAGAATTGACGAGGAAATGTGCAATTTGTTGCTTGAAAAGAAATGAAAATAGAATGAACATAATATTACAGCATGCTTCAAATTGTGTATTCATATATATATAATCACACGTAAAATCCTCAACCGTTTGAAAAAGATGCACGAGCAGGAAATTTGTTTGTTAACATGCAGTAAATTCTTTTTAGGTGTATGAAACATTCTTCATGGCATGCAAAGTGTACTTATAAAAAGCAGACATTTCGGGGATTTTGTGTTTCACAATTAATAAATAAAGAATTGTGGGAAAAATTTTGAATTGAAAATTAAAATAAAATTTTCCCTTTTTTCGCATTCTGCGTTAAGTATTATGCTTAGTTATATGCAATAAGAAATGAACCTTTTTTTAACATTTTGGGCAAAAAAATTGGTCTATTAAAGGATTAAAAGCATATAACGGAAACTATGAATTGAAAATGCCTCAATACTGGGAGATTCAAAAATTAATCTAAACATGTAAAATTTTCCTACTATTGCATGAAAAATATTTTATAATTATAAATAATACATATAATTCTTCTTTATTTTCAATCTTCATATTAGTATTATTAATTTATAGTAGCGAATAAAAAATTAAACATATTTCTTTTTAAAAAAACACCAGTCTTTACTAGAAAAAAAAATCAAGCAAACTTACCTTAGTCATTGCAAATCTTCAGTAAGATAGGACTATTTAGTCACCTTTATACAGAGAATACTGATTTTCATGCTGCAACTTTCTTGACCTCTTAAATGGTCAAAATAAAAAATATTTACTAAATCAGTTGCTGTAATAATGCAGAGAACATTAGTATTATTGTTACGAAACAAATATTCAGAACTATTTCTCTAGTCACAAAGATCTCGAAAACAAAGCTCTGCTAAAAACATTGGTCGATCTATCATTATCGTAAGGAAGCACTGGGAACAGTCATGTCTTTTTCAAAAAGTTTTTCCATAATTATGCCTAATGAATATATGCCTAATCCATTTTTCTTAAAAACAAAACGTTATTTTAAAGTATTCTAATCTTAATGCCATTACAGTTTGACTGGCATCCCCCTAAAACGGAAATAAAGTAAGTTAATAAATGGAGCATAAAATCCATTTTCAAAGAGAACCTTGTAAAAGAGGAAAATGGGAGTAATTTCTTCGCAAAAGAGGGACGCATGAGGGGGGTTTGCAACATATTTCGAATACTTTTTTATTTATCCTTCTAGATGGGAGACAACGCTCCCTCGCTCCCCGCGAAATTATCCTACCGTGTGTTTGACAGCATCCTAAGCTTCTGCCTTTGGGCTTTTCGCTTTCTCTGATCACCCATTTTATGTTCTCCCCTAATTCCTCTTTCATCGCCAACCCCATTTTCCGGATAGAGGAGGAGAATAAGTACTCTTAATACACATTTGGACACTCCTGCAGCTGGGATATTACTCAATGTGTTTAAAAGTTTAAGCTGGAGATGGCGGCCTTTCAAAAGAATTAAAATATTATTTTTTTAAATGCATACCGTTCGACGCTAAAAACCTTAATGGAGTATGATACCCAAAGAATGACGAATTTGTAGACTCTGGATCAGTAATGGAACATTTTTTCCTCTGGAGATTATTTGAATTCGAGATAAACTGAACGTTTTTAGAAGGTTCGGGGAACGTAGATAAGCTACAAGATTAAGCCAATTGCACGTAATATAAAATAAATACTGTTAAATAGGTTTCGCGTAATGCGTTTTTTTTTTTCTGTAGACTCTTACCTTATACATGCATTACTTTTTTCTCACTGAAATAAAAAGCCGATTATACCTGGCAAATAGGGCTGTCTATGGGTTAAGAAGATTTTCTTAAAATCCAGGTTCCTTTCTAAAAAGACAAAATTTTTAATTTGCAAAACGCTAGTTAGACCTGTCTTAACATATACATACGAAACTTGGACAGGGACAAAAGTGGAGGAAAATACAGTCGCAATTTTGAAAGGAAGATTCTACATATTCTTGGTTCTTGGTGATAGAGGATTCTTGGTGGTATAAGGGGTATCAGGGGAGTTAATTTTGTCTCGAGGGCTGAAAATATAAAGTTTTCAAATAGATATAATTCTTTGAAAGTAAAATTAAGTAATTCAAATATTTTGCACATCACTTATAGAAGAATGAGGTCTCACACACAGACAAAAAAAAGTACAAAATGTTTAAAATATAGTCATAATTTTGAAAATTATAAGCGTATGAAAATAGGAAAAATTTCTGTGATAAATATTAAGTAATTTTTACGTTGCGCAAGCTGTTTTCTAAAATAGTAGCATTTGATGTAAAAAACTTTATAGAATTATAAAATGTATCATACTCTTTAAACCTTACCTAATTTTAATATTATATATCTTTTTATATTTCAAAATATTTCAAAATTGTATTTTATTGCATTTTTAAAATTGAAAATTTAGAAAAGCAAATTTCATTTTTTAAATATAATTTATTATTCTATTTATATAAAAATAGCTACAGGGTAATAAGAATACGTTTAATTTTATAAATCAAGTTATTGTTAGTAATTAGAGCAAATATTTTAGAAAATATCATGCGCAACATGTTTCTCATTTTCATATGTTTATAATTTTTTAAGTTATGATTAAATTTTTAAAGTTTTGCACTTTTTTTGAAGCCTCATTTCTTTATAAATAATGTGTAAAAATTCAAATTATTTAATTTTGATTTCGAAGAATTATATCTATTTCAAAATTGTTAATATTTTCAGCCCTTGATACAGAGTTAACACCCCTGAGACCTCCTAAATGAAAATGGTAATTGGAAAAGGAGATTCAATTTTGAACTATACAGTATATACAACCAACCCCAGACATTATTAAAAAGCATTAAGATAAATAGAATGAACCGCATGGCTCATGCGACCTGAATGCATGATGACAACACAGTCATAAAATAATTTACCGTTCAAAAAAATTTAAAAAACATGCTTTCATAGTTAATCGAACTAAAAAGTAAAAAATAATTTTTAATACAAGAATAAAATGGTTAACGAGAAAATTAATGACATTGTAGTAAAAGCGTGAGGTCCTTTGTACTACATTTTTACACTAACTCTGCATTTCGGAATTAAGAAATTATAACAATTGATGTCGAGCACCCCACGCTTTTACCACAATGACATTAATTTCCTCGTTAATCATTTTATTCTTATATTAAAAATTACTTTTTAGTTCGATGAACTATAAAAGCGTCTTTTTTAGTTTTTTTTAACTATAATTCATTTTTCTATTTTTTAATTTGATCTACAATTAAAGCGTGGTTTTTTTTAGTTTTTTAAACTATAATTTATTTATTGATGAATTAATCTTAAATGCGTCATTTTTTAAAACCTGGAATACTCTTTGACATCCTATCAGGACGTCGATACGGCCTAGTTTGCAAAATGTTGATTCAGCCAACTAAGAGAAATCTGGAAGAGCTAAGTTTGAAAATCAATTATGTTTTTAACTAAAAAGAGCTCAATATATATTCTCTGTGAAAATTGCATCAGCATTAGACATAAAAGTACACGTTTTGAATCGAAGAGTTCATGAGAAATTATTATATATATAAATCCGGTGACCTCTGAATCTCAATTCTAAGTTGCTTTGGTAAAATGAAGCAATGAATGATGTTTCATTCCACAGAACCAAGAAAATTTGGAAAAACAGATTTTAGGTCTGGGTGTCAAGCAATTAGAACATAATTTTTTTTCACATGCTCGGGTCTTTTTTTTATTTCCCTTTTTAGAAAAACTTGGCAATTGTTTATATTATGGTAAGAAATTTCTGACGCATTCTCCCCTTTTTCACTCAAAGAACATTTTTTCTTTGTTTGTTGTGTTTGCATTAACCATGAGTGTTTTCGCTTTAGGGTTGTAACTTAATCTTTCAGCCACCAAGTCAGGAAATGGGAAATCGTTAATCCTGATTATCCTGATCGTCCCAATAGAGGAAAAATTATTAAATTATTGTATTGTCATGGGTCCTTGACAAGTGTGCAAAATTTCATATTAATCTGACCTTTTAAAGTGCGAGAATATCGAGTTCAAAGATTATTTTACATACGGGAGAAGCTAATAAAAGTAGGTTAAAAAGTTATTGCTTTTTAGTCTGACTGGAACCAGAAGGCAGTGAGATTGGTTGCTTCTGTGGAATTTGATTTTCTCGCAATTAATGAAAAGAAAAGAATATCAAAGATCAATCGCAAGTCGTAAAAGAGAAATCTTTAAAGGAAAGCATTAACTCACATAAGTGGGCTGTTTAGTCATTTATGATGATAATGATGAGACTCTTTATTTATAACAAAATGTCTAATGAAACTTTTTGTCAGTTTTGCTGGGTATTTCTTGACATTGTTGGACTAAACACTCTTTTATAGGTTATTGTTATCTAAGTCTTAAAAACAGGCCTTCGAATGAATTGAAAAATATTCTTATAGTACTCGCCTCTTGATTTAAAAAGGACAGGACTTGGATTTGTAAAACAGAAGTATATTTATCATTTACACCCCAGTGCCATCCACCTTGTAATTGATTTCCTCAAACGCCATTTTTAGCAGTTATCTACTCAACAACAAAAAAACATGCTTAACGAATTTCTAGTTTGTAAACGGGAAATGTCTGTGTTTATCTATAACGCTATATTCTACATCATGAAATACAGAGCATTCCATAATATCCGATACGCCATCTTGAAAAACCAACCTTTAAACTGAAGGACAATACATTGTCAGATAAAAAACAACCACAGTATAACAAATTGAAAATATTTTAATGTACTTTATGCTTAGCATTAATATTCAAGTAATATGTGTACTAGAAATTTAAAATGTTTGAAAACTTACCTGCAAAAATTTTTGAAAATCATAAAGGTCGCATTGTTCTGTAGCTAGTAATACGACAGCAAGCAGTCAACTCTCATTGCATTGCATCATGAGAGTCTTATTTGAGTAATTCATGGTTTTTCCTCGCGTTCACAACTACAAACAGCGCCAGATTGATTGATTGATTAAATATTAACGGCGCACTGTTCAGCTACACGAGGGCTTTTGGCGACGGACCACGTAATTTTGAACCATGGTCAAGTGACGTGGACTACACCTGAGCTGGCACCCCCCTCCTAACTACCACACCAACAGGAGGACACTTCAGCTCTCGACAGATTTAGCGTGCATCGATGCCCTAAACGGCGGGTCTTTAGTGGTACTGGGCTCGAACTCGTGACAAAGCTGGCCATGATCCGATACCTATACCACTCGGCTACCGTGGCCCCACAAACAGCGCCAGAACCTCAGTATTCCATATTTCACACATATCCACATCTATATTCCATAATACTCTCCTCTCTTCTATAAGAACACTATCATATACAAATCTTTGCACTTATATCTTTATATTAAAATACAATTCTGTACAAATAATATTTTGGCAGCAATGACAAAAATAAATGGCGTTGTTAACATAAATTATGTAATAAACTTAAACACAGTGAGTGATCAAGGGAAGTAATTGATTTTGTCAAAATTATATTTAATGCATTCATTTCATTTTTTATCAACCGAACAAATTCAGTTCTATTAACGACTTTCTATTTAACGAACTTTTACTCTTGTGATTCGATTTTTTTTCCTCCTTAATTTTAAAATATTTCTAGACATTTCAAACTATCCTCTCTTTTAACACATTTTATGGGGAACAATTCAGGAACAAATTGTTCTTGCTGATTCCCTTTAAATATCATTTTTTCAACATTTTTAATTTCGTTCATTTAATTTTGATTCCGAAAATTCCAGAACGATCGATACTCCTGGACGTTCTCTATGAAATTAAATCTTTTGTCTCTTCCAAATAACAAATTCTGGTAATTGAAGTTTGTAACAGGAAACCACACACGCAGCAAGAAAATCGTAACAAGCGTTGGGAAGGCTGTTGGCATTATTCGTTCACATCCTTTTTATATATTTTTTAACTTTTTTTTAGGTATAAAATAAGACCCTGCATTCAGGGGTATCTGCTCAATATGGCCTTCCCCTCCCCTTCCTCCCAAAGAAAAAACTCTATTGATAAAGTCCTTTTTTGCCTTTAAATGTAAAATTCGTCGAACCTTCCCTCATTTTCCGCTTCAGGAATCCCTTAGAAATGTAACATGAGAGTTCGAGCTTTTCCCTACGCGTTGCTGTAACGAAGCTTCGGTACCACTCCTTCTCCCGTTTCACTACCAGGTAAATCATTATAGCAAATGAAAAATTGTCTTTCGAAACCTTCTTTTCCCCCTTTAAAAATATTTGGTTGCAATTATCTCAATGCAAGTAGTTGTAATTTTTACCAAATAAAGGAAATACAATCGGAGACCTCTATTTTGCGTTTTTTTTCTGAAACCAAGAACATTTTAGGATTTTCTTTGTAAAATAACCTTCAAATAGCGAAGTACGCTTTCTATTTAACGAACTTTTTCTCTTGTGATTCGATTTTATTTTCCTCCTTATTTTTAAAATATTTCTAGACATTTCAAACTATCCTCTCTTTTAACACATTTTATGGGGATTAGTGACCTTGAACTGGTTTAACCAGGTGCCAATAAATTCTCGTAATTTTTTGCCTTTCATGCAGGAATTTCAAACTTGAGACCCCCCCCACACACACACACACTTTCCAGTTCACTAGGAAAAACCTACGATATGCCCTTGCACTTTCAATCAATTAGCTTGCATATGATGAGAAATGATAAAATCATTTGAAACACAATTCAATGTGAATTAAAGTGTGAAGAAAATACACCTGAAGGGAGTTTTGTGGTGCATTGCAAATACGTGTGGCATACATATTATGAGAGGAAATATTTTTTCAAACAAAATTAACAAGTTTTATCATTAACTAAATTTAAGAATACATGTGGTAATGTATGCTTAAAATAACTGGTTATTTTATGCATAAAAAATTTTAGTATAAGATTATTTTTAAGTTGAAAATACTGTGTACTCCCGGACAAAGTTTTTTCTCCTTGTTTTTCTTGCAGATTTCTTTTTGATGGGTAAAATATATAAAATAAGGAGATATTATAATTTAGAGAAAAGATATGACTATATAATTACCTTTTTAATAATATATATAGTGCTTATGAGCTTAAATTTTTTATTTTATGTGGTTTAAAAAGTATATCGAAAGAGGAATTTCTATTTAACGAATTTTCCACCGAACGAACTTCTTTTTCGGGATTTAGCGACTTCGTTAAAAAGAGGCTAGACAGTATTTACATAAGTTTCTGGTGTATTAAGGACATTCAATTGTCCTTTGTTACTTTTGTATAAAACCTTCTAATCCAACCCATCATCCCTAGATTTAAAAAAAATCACTCCTGTAGAATATTACTATTTCTGTATTATTCATTTTAATGACTATAAAAGAATTTATTTTTAATAAGTATGAATAGAATTTTTTTTAAATTACACGCATAACTTCAATTTTTTTAATTAAAAATTATGAATGACATTGTGTGTGTATGCATTTTCTCTGTGAAATTGGTTAAAATAATGTTTTAATAATTTCATAAGAGAAAAAATAGTCTTACTTTCTGAATTAAATTAATGAAAATGTTTAATTTACCACTTATATATATATATATATATATATATATATATATATATATATATATATATATATATATATATATATATATATATATATATATATATATATATATATTTTCAATACATATATTACTGTTCACCTTTTTCTTTAGAATTTTGTTCATGGTCATATATCAAAAGAGAAACTACTTAACTTTTATAATGTTCGAAATCCATTAATAGAAATACAGTCATCGGGACCGAACACTGTATTCATTAATTCGGGGTTATTCGTAATACAAATTGTTTGTACTTACCTTTTGGATATTCTACAACAGGGGTGACAAACCTTTTTTTGGATCAACGTGCCATTTTTTCTAAAGTGTTTAATGAGTTACAGACGCGTCGCCAAATAATTTCGGCTTGTGATTATTGGAAAAATAATAAAACTAAATACTAAGAACACAAAACTCTTTATTTACTACGAAAAAATACCTTTTTGCACTGTATAGTTGTAAATGTTTTAGTTATACGTGTAATTCAAATTAAAGTAACATTAGTGTGAGTTCTATTGTTGCAGATTGTGTGGATGACAAATAACTTGTATTGGGATTGTAATATATTACTTTTAGTAGAACGCATGCTCAATAAGAGTCAATAACAAGCATAATCAGCGTCAACTTATTTTATTTTTCAGATTCTATTTTATCACCTTTTGTCACTTTGCTGAGCAGTTCTATTATACATGTCAGGTTTCAGCCACAAAAGACGGGGGGAAATTTACACATATTAGTTCAGCAGGATCTTAAATTTCCATTTATAATAATATTAACTATCTACACATAGATATAAAGTGTATACATACAACGTAGTTTTTATATAATCACAATGAAAAATAAAGTTAAATCAAAAATTATAATAGGGGTTGTGTATGTAAAATGCGAACATAATTTTTTCGTAGCATGATTTTATTCACAAAATAATAATTATTGTTGCGCAAATAATCAGTAAGTAAAATTCTACGCTATACTCAGTGGCTCAACAGCCTATGAGGGTCAAGGCCTTCTGCCCCCATCTCAGTCTTCGTGACGTGGTGCAAGAGCAGTTGTTCCGATCAGGTGGTCAGTCTGATGCGAACCCCCCCTCAGTGTTTGGTCCCCAAGCAAACTTGGTACACATTTATCGACTAACTGAGAGGATGAAAGTCTGTCTTGCCTAGTTGGGGGACGTGGAAGAGCGATATGCTTACCACTCAGCCACTGGGCTTCAATCACTAAGTACTCACCATATAAAATCTACTCATGTGTAATCGTAAAATATAAATTTCCTATAGTAGCTTACACGGACCTATCTTATTGGGGGGTGGGGAGTATACATTTTAAAAAACACGTACACGAAAGCACCTAGTTGTAATCTATGGTAAAGAAGGAAAATCTTTTTATCTATGGGTGGGTGAGTCCCCCCCCTCCCCCTTAGTGTACTCCAATGATCACATATAACATAATTTCTATTGCAAATGATTTTTTGGGGGGGACTTAACCTTCGCGTTATACAAATGCAAGTTCTTTTTGCTTAAGGATTTTAGTATTTTATTTCTAACAGATGAACTTCTTAATACAGTCAAAAATGCTCTTTATGAGTTTTTATTCATTGTCAAAACTCGATAACAATCTTTTCCTATTGTATTCCTTTTTGTTGTTTATTTTATTACTTATTGATCTTACAACAATTTTGTTAAAAAAATGAATAATCTTCTTCAGGAAATACATGTACTTAAAAATCTATCTTTCGGTTTACTTATTTAAGAGGTTTTCGAAATAAACCAAATGAAATAGCTTCAGTTTACTATTCACTTCTTATCAGAGTAAGCTGTTGATAAAATAATATTTCTATTTTTTTATGATAAAATCATTGTAACAATATGTTAATATACTCTATATTTTAGCTACGAATTATGGATCTAATCAAGGAGTTTCAATAATATTAAGGATGAAAGGGAAAAAGGATAGTAAAAAGGAAGGTTTTTTTTACCGAATAATTTCTAAGAATTAACTTACCTTTTTTTTCGCTTCATCTTTTTTTCTTGAGTTAAAGAATTTCAGCAGCTTATTTCAGATATGTTTATTAATATGCGACCCAGTTGCTCCTTGGTTTATGAGTTAAAATTGCTGCTGCGTTACAAAAAAAAAGGGAAAAAGATATTTCATTTTCATGTTTTAAGTTTTTGAAATGAGGTTTTTAAGCTTTTAAATATTTTTCATTGGCAACTTAAAAAGGAGAAAATTACTTTCTCTTCTTTTTCTTACAGTTCTTCTTATACAGTCACAGAAACATCAAATAATATTTCAATTTCCTTATTAATTATAGCAGTGAATTTAGAGAGAAAAGTATTTGTTTAAAAAAATTTTTGTCAAAATTTTTATTGCAAGCTGGACAATTTTTAATGAAGAGTTGAAACAAAAGACTAAGAAAAAATATGCTGTGTAATACATTTTTATCTGGTGTAAAATGCCAACAAAGCGACTCATGTGAAACCAGGGGCGTACACTTGGGAAGGGTTTGGGGGCTCAACCCTCCCCATCACTTAGACCAGGGGTGTCAAACACGCGACCCGCGAGCCGCATATGGCCCGCAAGTACGTAAGTTGCGGCCCGCCGACTATTTTTAAAAAATTTTTAAATAATATATTTTTAGTTTTTTTCATTTTGAAATTTATTTGAGGAGAAATTTATATGTATATATACAATGTATTTGCCTGTTACCTGTTCTTGTTTTAAAATAAATCCTTCTTGATAATAGAAATATCCTTTAGATTAAAATATATTTATATTTTATCAAACAGTTACATTTGATTTTACTATAGTAAATTACTTTTTTAATAAATTTCGAATTGCATTATGCATATCATTTACTATGGATGACACATGATTCTCTGTGTGTGCGACTTTCGTTTCTCCTCCTCTTTTTCTGTTTGGAGTGCCCAAAAAGCAAGAGGCAGTCAGAGATGTTTTTAAAGTTTAAAAAAATATTCAGGACAGTTAAGATAAAGGACAATGTATACTTAATCGTGTTTGCGAATGACAGCACAGTCAAATTTCAACAATGAGTAACGAAAGATCAATTCAATAGGAACACCGCAATTTTCACGAAAATGGAAACACACACACACTGTAATATTTTAAACATTATTTGATCATTGCATTATCATATTATATAAACATTATTATATTATCTATGTCTGTATGCATGAAAAATAATGAAAACAATAATAATAATTCAATTTTAACTTCAATAAATGTTTTTTGTTTCGAAACCTGTTATAAAGGTACATATTTTTATGTGCGGCCCGCGAGATTATAATGTTTTTCCGAAGTGGCCCGCAAGGTCATTTGGGTTCGACACCCCTGACTTAGACCAACAGAATTATAATCTTCTCCATAGATATTACCTCTTCGCACTTACATCTACATGTTTTTTAGAATGTAACCCTCCCCCTATAAGAGAGATCTGTGTATACCACTGTATAAGACACAAGGAAGGGAAATATTCTATAGCCTTGTGAATGTTTCATTGAATTCTGAGTCTTTTAAATATTAATATTTTTTCAATGGTGTTGTATTACTTACATTAGAACAGCTGCTCTTAAACTTTCAACCACCATGCCCCAACCCCTTTATGTATAAGCCCCAAGATTTTGAACGCCCCTCCCTAATTCCCAACAAATGGCTGAGTGATTTAAAGGTTCCTCAATAATCCTATGTGAATTCTGTTCTTAATCTTTGCCCATGTGTCTCCTATTTTTTGAAAATATTACGTTGTAGTACTGGATATGTAGTTGTAAACAATAAAAAAACTGAATAAATATTTTTGATCGAAATACATGTTTTGCTAGAATTTTTTCATTGTAGGCAATTTGGTGATCTAGTCTAAGATGGCACATCTTTCAATTTTTTACTCGAGACTTTTCAGTCTGTAAAGAAGGGAAAACTTAACAGTAAATAAGCCCTTCGCAAACCCCTAGAAAAGCGCTGGAGACCCCCTCGGAATCCCCGGACCACAGTTTAAAAAAGGCTGCACTAAAGGATGTTTTTTTAGAGGTATAGAACTTTAAATTGCAATAAAACAACGATGTATTATTCGATTGACATGAATTTTTTTATTCGAAAGATAATCTTGTGGCATTACATTTTAAATATAATTTCTGGCATAGGACTGCCACGGCTGGCTCGGATGTAGTCCAATCGGGACGTCCAATTTTCGATGACTTTTTCCAAAATTTGTGGCCGTATATCAGCAATAACAGGGCCAATGTTTTCTTCCAAATGGTCAAGCGTTTGTGGCTTATCCGCATAGACCAATGGCTTTACCTAGCCCCACAGAAAATAGTCTAGAGGTGTTAAATCACAAGATCTTGGAAGCCAATTCACAGGTCCAAAACGTGAAATTAGGTGGTCACCAAACGTGTCTTTCAATAAATCGATTGTGGTACGAGCTGTGTGACATGTTGCGCCGTCTTGTTGGAACCACAGCTCCTGGACATCACGATTGTTCAATTCAGGAATGAAAAAGTTAGTAATCATGGCTCTATACCGATCACCATTGACTGTAACGTTGTGGCTTTCATCGTTTTTGAAGAGGTACGGACCAATGATTCCACCAGCCCATAAAGCGCACCAAACAGTCAGTTTTTCTGGATGTAACGGTGTTTCGACATACACTTGTGGATTAGCTTCACTCCAAATGCGGCAGTTTTGTTTGTTGACGTAGCTATTCAACCAGAAGTGCGCTTCATCGCTAAACAAAATTCGCTTATGAAAATCGGGAACAACGGCAATCTCGTTTTGGACCCATTCGACGAATCTACGCCTTGCTTGATGACCGTTTTGATGAATTGCCAAACCAAACTGAGAATAAATCACTTGACAGCTGTTAAATCGGTCGCCATCTTGGAAAGTAATGCCAACTTAAACTTCTATACCTGGAAAAAAAACACTCTTTAGAAGGTTAGTGGGCTGATCATTCGTAAGGACAAAAGAAAATCTAACCAGCTTTTTTCTCTTCTATTTGCATTACACAAAAACAGAAGTTTTTTACTCTTTGAACGGACTTCTTATATTTTATTCTTATTTTCAATATTCCTTGTTTTCGTAATATTTAATGAAATAATACTTGTCATTTCTTACATCGAAAACTGAGATTATGGAGCATATTTTTAATGCTGAGAAAGTATACTTTCTTCATTTAATATGTACAAAATTAATTTGTGAAAATTTATTTAAGGTATCCAACTACGTTCAGAACCGTGATTTTGAAAAAGCGTATAAATGGATAGTATTTACGATATTTAGTGTCACTTAGATTAGAAAATGGATATAAAATTGTTTTAAGAATAGTATTACAGTAAAAAATTATTTAAGTACAATATTTTGACAAAAAAAGGAACATAGAATGACCCGATTTCAAAATATTCTCCTTTTGTGAAAAATGCTTCTATTATAATAATATTTTGTCTGTATATAGCTCAGACCTCTGTACAGAGGCTCAACTAGAGTTTTTGAAATACATAACTTAGAAGTGGATTTATCCATGTTTTACGACAACAGAGGGGAGCAAATTTTAAAAAAAAACACCGATAATTATTTCAATTGGAGGTAACTCTGAAAGTAATGTGAATTTTTTAAAAAGCATAGTTGAGCCTCTGTACAAAGGTCTGAGTTATATACTGGCAAAATATTATTATAATAGAAGCATTTTTCACAAAAGGAGAACATTTTGAAGAAAGGTTATTCTAAGTTAATTTTTTGCCGAAATATTGTAATCAAATAATTTTTTTGTCATGATGTCCTTTAAACAATTTCATACAAGTATTCTAATCTAAGTGACACTAAATATCATGAAAATTATCCATTTATGCGCTTTTTTTAAAATCACGGTTCCGAAAGTAGTCGGATACCATAAAAGCAATTTTTCGTAGTTAATACAAATTTAATGCTTTGTTTCTTATTCACCCAATTTAAAAGGAAAGATAACGTTTGTTTTATATTAGCATGTATGTCTATTTTCATTTAAGTTTGGCTCAGTGCGCAGAATTTTTCTGATTATTTCAAGAACTTTCTTTTCCTGAAAAAAATAATGCTATATTCTTAAATCTGAGTAAATTTGATCTTTTTTTATTTTTTTTTATTTTCTACTTCCTAAAAATTATTTAAACTCTTGTAGACAAAATAATGATTTTGTAAACTTGTGGGTTCTTTTCTGATCGTGTTCGCATTGTGAATTGAAAATAATTGCAGACAGGGTTTTGTCCCACTGTTTATTCCACACCTTCTATATGGGACATTTCTTAAAATAAAGAATATATTGAGATGTTACAAGATTACGATACATCGTTCAGCCGTCTCTACTTTTCACAACCCTGGTTTTCTTAGCCCCCGCTCTCTCTCTCTCTCTCCCCGTTCCGACCTTCTCTCCCTCTGTCCTTGCCAGATCCTTCTCTTTATATCGTCTCTCGTTCGACCTGTTGCCAGGTGCAGGCAGCGGTTCCTTACATATTTATCGTAGATGCTTTATTGCCATTTCTATAACATAAAAATCCATAAATAATGTAAAATTTGTTTTTCGAGTATACTTATTGAAAATATTTTATATTTTGATTTGAATATTTTATTTAAAATGTGTCAAATTCAAAAAAATTATTTATAAAATAATTTTTTAACAAAAAGAGTATTTGGATACATCAATTTTGTTCAATATTCCGATAACAGTAAAAATTAAATTACATCTTTTTAGTTCTGTGCTTTTATGCTAATTTAGAACTGAAATTATTGCTCGTATAATAAGGTTAAAAACCATTATCTGGAAGGAAAACATTTCTACATATTTTTAAAAATACCGTCATGGTTTGTGGTTGATAATATAATTTTGTAATTAGTAAGTTATTATATCAAAACCATTTGCATTTTTTTTTTTTTTTTGTTCCTCCAAATTCTTAAAAAAATTACAACCCTGATTCATTTTGAAACGGCTTTGCTTCCTTGCTTTCACTCACAAACTTTGCTCATAAAAAGTTACACTTTCACTACTTTTTTAGCTCCAAAATACTTTTTGTGTCCTCGGAAAAATTGAGTACAAACTGAGATTAAAATTTTTAAGAAGTCCTCTTTCTTATGTGCATGTATGACTTCTAAAGTAATATACACACCATATTCTGATCACCTGGTTTTTCAGGAGTTAACCTGTTCAGCACCATGATCACGTATATGTGATCACGCATTTCTCCCTTAGCTGAACTTGAACGGGTTAAACATGCTTTACGTTTGCTTTCGAATATTTAATTTTCGAATATTTAAATTTAAATTTTTTTCCCAATGTTGTGCTGCGGATTGGTGTTTTACCATTGCAGACCTTGTACATTCTACGGGACCTGGTATCTCTTTTAAGTGCGGCACCTATATAGGTGGAATATAAATCGCTGCAGGTAATTTTGACACCCAGTTTGCACCCCAGAAGGAGGCACCTGAACTCTGACAATGCAAAACTTTATTTAGGAATTTAAATTTTCCGAGATCATCTAAGGTAAATAGGACCTTAAGGGAGCTTTTACATGTCGTATAATCATGCGACATGGACGCTATCGATTTTCTGCATCATGAAAATCCACCGACTTGGGCCCGGGGTCGAGCCCGCAACCTTAGGCGTACATGGCCAGCGACAAACCAACTGAGCCACCCAGCCCGCAAATATTAAATTATAACCTTGTGTAAAAGTTATAATTCTCTCCATTACTTTAAAAAAAAATTCCAATGTATTTGCTATTAACCCGTTTAAGATCATGATCATATACATGATCACACTTCTTTCTCCTTTCGCTGGTCCTGGACAGGATAAGTTAAAAAATTTTTCGATATTAGTAGGCTTTATTTGAAAATATTACGAAATTCGTACGGATTACTTGACTATTCTTATGGTTTATTCATAATACATATTTCATAATTTTTATAATGTCTTATGATTTTAAACTATGATGCCAGCTCAATTTAAGTAATACAAATAAAGAATATGATTTTTTAAAGTAAGGATGAGAAAAAAAATTGACAAAATCAGTATTACATAAATAATTTACTTTTTAAATGATAGTTGAGAAAATTTTGGTGCCTAAATTAGGTCATTTCCCAAAGTATAACATCCAGCAGCAATGAAAGTTTATTAAATTAAAGTAAAGAATATTTTTGAATAGTCATATTCGTCATGGTCTTGTCTTATTAATATAATTAAATTATATCACGTATGTATAAAGCTCTAAGCTGCCAGCAAATTTTTATCAAAATCACAATTTTCTGTAAAAAAGGAAAGAAAAATCTAAAACTTTTTTTTTATTCAACTCTGATAGCTAACTTCTTAAATACCAACTTTAAGTATGTATGGCCCCTCTTATACGTGTATGTAATATTTCTTAATTAAATGTTTATTTGTATTATAGTAGCAGCTAATAATTAAACAGTTAAACAATTCATTACTAAAATATTTATTTTTATTTTATTAAAATATAATAATTAAATAATTCCAGTATGATACATAATATAAATTGCAAATTTTGAATGTTTAATTGTTGAAACTTAATCTTGTTTTTTTTTATTTACAGATACAGTAAAAAATATACATATATACTATTTCAAACAACGAATAATATTTCTAAGCCCAGTTCCCTCACAGGTTCCCATTAAATAGGTAGGTTCTACTGATGAGATCCTTGTAGTTATTTTTTTAATATTAGCATATTAATATCTTACTCAAATTTTGTGAGAGTCAAACGAAAATATCACTAGTATTTACTGTATCTAGTGGATTGCGATTTTTATTAAGGTTATCTTCCGCTAATGTTAAAGAATAGGGGCCGAATTCGGAATATTTTTTCAGATATAAAAGTACTCAAACATTAATATTATATTCTGGCTACTCTATCCTGTAGAGAACCGTTTATTTTATCATACTACTCATTTTTATCCGAGTTGACACATTTTTTCTTTTATAAAATGTGTTTTGCATTTTTTTCCCTATACCGTAATGTTAAATGAGCCATCCCTTCACATGTTAAAAGGAATAACTAATTATTTATGAAATATTTTGAAATTTTAAAAACACTATATTATAAACAAGTGCATTAGTTACAATGTCACACATTTTTATAAAAATTGAGGCATCTTTTCTGTCTGAGAATTTGCTCCACGTTAAGTTCACGCTCTCGTTCATATGGCGAAAATAGCCTTAACAACTGTGTTGCACGACTGAAATAACAGTCCACAACATAGCAGCAAGCTAAAAAGCAATGATCAAGAAAATGCGAATATTTTTTAATAAAAACATTTTATCATCATCATCATCATTATTATTATTATTTTATCACGAATCTTTAATTCATATTACTTACCTCGAAATACAGTATTTTTCTTGCGGGCCCCTCAAAGCTTTTATAGGACCTTGGGAGTCCATATTGACCCCGGTTGGGAAACCGCTGTAGCAACACAGATGGTATACGGTGACAGACTTCTAAATTTTGAAGCACGTATAAAGGAAAGGACACATATGCTAATACTTCTCTCACCGAACTTCCACTCAATATCCGGGGAGAATTGGGGCCCTTTTTTTATATGTACAACAACATTCAGCCCTCTCCCCTTCCCTTTCCATTATCCCAGAGAACGATCATCGGTGAAATGAAGACCTGCCTCCAGGATATGCTCAGCTTAATTTCTAAGAAATAGCTTACACTTTATCTTTAATAATGAAAATAAAGAGTAACTATTTAATAATATATGTGATAATTTTTTAAGGTACCGACTACGTTCGGAACCGTGATTTTGGAAAAGCGTATAAAGGGATAATATTTATGATATTTAGTATTACTTAGATTAGAAAATGTATATAAACTTTTTAAGAATAGTATTACAATAAAAAATTATTTAAGTACAATATTTTGACAAAAAATGAACACAGAATGACCCATTTTCAAAATATTCTCCTTTTGTGAAAAATGCTTCTATTATAATAATATTTTGCCTGTATATAGCTCAGATCTCTCTACAGAGGCTCAACTAGAATTTTTGAAATATATAACTTAGAAGTGGGTTTATCCTTGATTTACGACAACAGAGGGGAGAAATTTTAAGAAAAAAAACGCCGATAATTATTTCAACTGGTAGTAACTCTGAAAATAATATGAATTTTTCAAAAATTCTAGTTGAGCCTCTGTAGAGAGGTCTGAGCTATATACAGGGAAGATATTATTGTAATTGAACCATTTTTCACAAAAGGAGAACATTTGAAAAAAAGATTATTCAAAGTTAATTTTTTGCCAAAATATACTTAAATAAATTTTTTTTGTCAAAATGTCCTTAAAACAATTTTATGCATGCATTCTAATCTAAGTGACACTAAATATCATGAAAATTATCCATTTATGCGCTTTTTTAAAATCACGGTTCCGAATGTAGTCGATACCTTAATGCCGAAGTCATAGTGAAATAAGTATTTTTGAAATGAACACGCATTAGAATTGTAATAATTGCAAGAAATCAACCTGGATGAATTGCTATACTATTCATTTTTCACAATTTTACAATGAATGAACAAAAGTTGTCAGTAATATATGAGTAATTAAAAAATTTTGTAAGCTAAAATACCTAATAAAAATACAATTAATGAATCAGCGTTGTTTCGAAGAAATAGAAATAGTTTTATGAATTTTTTCCTATAAATAGTACCATTTATTAGTGTTTAGTTACGTATGAGGTATCGCTTTGGTAATTAAAAAATAAGTTAAAAAAATTTTTTTCACCTCAATTCAGTTACATAAATTAAATTTATCATTTATGTGTCTCACTATTGCAGATATTAAAAGCCAGGATTATTTGTAGGTGTATAGGGAAAAAATGAGAGCTTTACAATTGTTTGGTGCCTCTGTAAACTTACAACTGTGCCAATATGGCATACTTCTGCTAAGTTTCTCCTAAGGGTTGCATTATTTCGCTCTCTGCTCCTCGAGATCGATGATCTCGTGTCTGATTTTGATGCAGCTCTCCTTTATATACCTTTCTCCGACACTTTCCATCTTCACTCTGCTCCTATCAAAAATTCATAGGTTACCAGCATTGGCCTCTTTATCGATACAACGAAAAGTTATCGACAATCAATGCAAAGTTCAAATTTCATGCAACTGGGAAAATTGCTTACTGCAGGGTTTTAAAAAAAGATATATTATTAATTCTCATACTTGAGATTTTTATTGATGGTTGTAAAAGACAAAGTTTAATCTTTATATTTTAACTGATTTTCTCTAATCAACTTCTTATTAAGAAAAAAAAAGAAACACTTAGTCTATGATATTCAATGCGATTTCAACTGCTTATTTGAATCGAAGCATTTTACCTACTTTTATGAAAATGTTTCAATATAAATATTGTTTTTTAGAGAAACGTTTTAATTATATGAAGAAATCAATCAGATAGCATTAATTTTTCTTAAGGGGTGTTGGAAAGCTAAAATTTTATTTTTTTGACAATTTGAGAATTTTACATTTTCAAATTCTATAGATTTTAACCTTTCTAAAAATACCTTACTTTAACCTCTAGAGTATTTAGAAGCCCTTAAAACTTATTTTTAAATAATCGTTGAACTTGCGCCACGCCCATTTTAATGGAGAAAATTGTAAACAAATTACTTTGTTTTTGCTTAAAAGTGTAACGACTGATATAAACCAAAACATGTATCTTTTATTTTAAATTGAGCCTTTTATTTTTTTTTATTTCCTAGCCGAATAGAAGTCTCACTGTATACATTAAAATCAATTTATCTCAAAATGTAAATTTTAATGTGCAATGTACCTTTTCTGAGAAACTACTGTTCACAGGTATGTAAATTTTTTATGAATTATTTATAATGATGTCTAATATGTACTAAAATGAGCTTTTTGTAAAAAACTCAAAAGATTATTTTTTACAAATTTTTTAAGTAAAAAATGGGTCAAATTTCGCAATGTTTGATAAAATATTTCATAATTTATTAAAAATGTCAAAATTAGCTAAAAGCTCATTTTAGTATAATGAGAGAGGTGTACTTTAATAGTATGAAAAATTTCAAGCATATACATAAAACAGATTTTGAGAAAAGGTACATCGAAAACAGCCAATTTAACATTGTCAGTATAGAGAGAGAGAGGTTTCCAACTTCCTTAAATGTATAGAAAAACATTGGTCGTAAAATGTTTTTTTGGTAAAATAATTTTGTGCCAAGCAACAGGCTTTTCTTTGGGTAATTTTCCTTTATTAAAATTAAATCACATGATTTATAATTTTAAAAAGTTTCAACTGCGAAAGGCATAATATACTTTATGCCTTCCATAATAAAATTATTACCCTTCCAACAATAATTGGAAGTTAGTAATAATTTAAAACCGGGATGAACAGACTACTGTCTGTTTCAAAAGTTACAGATACTTCTACTTAATTACTTATGTTTGTGTATGTATATATGTCGCAGAAAAATGATGAAATTAGGAATTTCATCAAATCCATAAGGGAGAGGATCAATTGACGGGAGCAGCTAAAATGACGTCTCTTCAAGATAATTTCCCTGATAAAAGTAAAGGATTTGAACAAATCCCTGATCTGTTTCAGTGAAACGATGAAATAATATTGTCAAGAGTTTAAAAGTGTTTGTTTTACAAATATGGTGCATTCTTAAACATAGAAGTAAGTAATGCAACAATAGTTAAGTTAATGAAATAGTTAATGAATAGTTATTAGTTAATGAAATACAAATTATATATTTATTCGAAACTAATTAACAAATAATTAGAAAATTAGGCTGGTATTTTTTTATGTGTAACATCTTTTATCTTGGTTGCTTACACACTAAAATATCAATCTCTATGTTAATCCTATGGTACAATTTTTTTAAAGATATGGGGTTGATATTTAGGGGATCGATACTACTACCTGTATGGTTAGGAAGTACAAGGACTCGCCCCCAGGTGTCTCCCCCGGACAGCATTTTGCCAATGCAAATTCTGACTAGTTCGTTTCATCATTTCACTGAAACAGATCAGGTATTTGATGAAATCACTTACTTTTATCAGGAAAATGACCTTGAAGAGACATTATTTTAACATCTCCCGTCAATTGGTCATATCCCTTAAGGATTTGATGAAATTCCTAATAGCGTCATTTCCCTGCGACATATATACAATCTACGGATAAGTATTTGGACACTCATGCAAATGAGTCTCTCTTCGGTCCTGATCTACGTCACGTCTTCTGTAAAAATTCGTACAAGAGACAGCATTGGTATAAGTCGCATGCAAGATGCCTCAATATTCAGAGTAGTCTGACTTCGAGAAGGGCGTAATTGTAGGATATCACAGAAATAGCCGATTCGTAAAGGACATATCTAGAGAGTCAAACATTCCAAAATCTTAACTAGTTTTTGTTATTAAAAAGAGGAAGGTGAGTGGGGTGATTGTCGGAATGTGCTTCGACCCCGCAGACCCACAAAATTAAGAGATAGAGACCCACGAGGGCTGTCCAAAGAAACCGCACCAAACTGATGGATCACATGTTCCAGGAGTTTCAACAAGCATCCGAGACTGTTGTTTCGATAAATACCCTCCGCAAGGAGGCACACTTTCTTAGTTTCCATGGTCGTACTGCCAGTGGCGTAGCGTGGGCTTTCGCCGCCTGGGGTCGACTGGAAATTTGTTGCCTCTCTATTTTAATTATTAGTCAAAGAAATTAGTAAAAGTAAAAAAAGCAGCTTTATTTTTTTTATTGATTAAAAATGCACTTTTCGTGGAGTTTTTTTTCTTAGCAAAATCTTTTATACAATTGTCAGTATCAATATGTATTTCATGTTCAATTGCCAGAAAAGCTAAATGTGACATTTGACATTATGACAATGTTTGATAAGCCATCTTCAAGTTTGTACTCAATAATATATTTAAATAAACCTGGAGAGCCGCACCTAAAGAGTTCTTTTTTACAGCCTGATCTATTGCAGCTACGAAAGCTTGTAGACGTACGCGCTCAAGTTGGAATTCTTCTTTATTAATGTCTTGAGGAGCTTGATCTAAGTTAAGTTCGTCCATGCTCAATATCATTTAAGAGCTTTAAAAAAAGCATGTTTTTGCGCTAGATTCTGCAACTGTCGGAATCTTTCTCGAATTTCAGCAGTTGCTCCGTCTATAAAATAAAACATTGTTCGCCTCAAGTCATCTTCGTACGATAACTGAACATCTTTACTTCCGTCACCAAAAATATGCTTCCTCCTGATTCGTCTTGGGGGTTCAAAAGAAATTTCAAGCTCTTCACAAAAACTTTTAGCAATTATTAAAGCGTCATCCACGAATTCCTCTCATTTTGGTTCTAATACGGTCAGTAAAGCACGTATTTTTTAGCACATTGATGGATATTTAGTCCCTCTGTTTGCAAATAATTTTGTGAGCATCATTGACTTCACACAGTACCGGTTGCCAGAAGCCTAAGTAACATAAAAACGAATGCGATTGCATAGCGACTAATAAACTTCATGCATCTGTGCATGTACTAAAGCTTACACACGTTTCCGTCAATTTCATCGCACGGACGCGATTTGGAGTTTGAAATATTTTTTGAATTTAAATACCGTGGTGCTTGCCGCCGCCCCTTTTCATATACCGCCCGGGATCATGGCCCCCTCTGCACCCCACGCTATCCATTGCGTGCTACCGCCCACAAGTCTTTGATTACAAGATGCAACCGCGCTGCTCGGTTGAGATGGTGCAAGGCACTTCAAAATTGAAAATTAGAGGAGTAAAAACAGGTTATCTGGAGTAAGATTAATCAAAGTTCAATCTCTACCAGTTGGATGGCAGAGAGTCTGGGTTTGGAGTATTCTTGGTGAAAGACTTTTGTCAGAATGCATTGTGTCTTCAGTAAATTTTGGTGGAGGTGAAATTGTGGTCTGGGGATGTTTCTCGTGGTATGGACTGGGACCAAGAGCCCCAGTTCATAGTAAGTTCAACGCCGACTCCTACTCCACCATTCTAGACAACACTGTGCTTCTTACGCTGAGTCAGTTTTACGCTACTTGTCATGTTGCGGGGTCCACCAGGGATTGATATGAGGACAATAGGGTGAACCGATTCTAGACTGGCCTTCATAGAATCCGGAGTTGAATCATACAGAAAACCTCTGGGACGAGTTGGATCACTGAATTAAGGGATGTAGAAAATCGGTGAAAGAACTTCCATGTCTTTTCAAAGCCGAGTAGAAGAAAATATTACTGTCCATCATTAACAAACTTGTGGAAAGCATGCCCCAGAGTGTTAATGCTGTAATTGTCTCAAGTGCAGTCTCTGCCACATTTATTGCATGTGAATAAGTTTTGTTTATCTTTTTTATCACATATGCTCAATTACTTAATGGTAGACAGTGTCTATACATAACAACAGTCATTTATTACAACAGACCTTATTCCGTTACTTAAGGCATCCGACTGCGTTCGCAACCGTGATTTTGCAAAGCGCATAAATAGATATTTTTCATAATATTTAGTGTCACTTAGATTAGAATGTATGCATAAAATTGTTTTAAGGACATTTTGACAAAAAAATGTATATAAATATAACATTTTGGCAAAAAATTAACTTAGAATAATCTTTTTTCCAAATGTTCTTCTTTTGTGAAAAATGCTTCTATTATAATATTTTGCCAGTATACAGCTCAGATCTCTCTACAGAGGCTCAACTAGAATTTTTGAAATATATAACATAGAAGTGGGTTTATTCATATTTTACGACAACAGAGGGGAGCAATTTTAAGAAAAAACCACCAATAATTATTTCAATTGGTAGTAACTCTGAAAATAATATTAATTTTTCAAAAATTCTAGTTGAGCCTCTGTAGAGAGGTCTGAGCTATATACAGGCAAGATATTATTGTAATTGAACCATTTTTCACAAAAGGAGAACATTTGAAAAAAAGATTATTCAAAGTTAATTTTTTGCCAAAATATACTTAAATAAATTTTTTTTGTCAAAATGTCCTTAAAACAATTTTATGCATGCATTCTAATCTAAGTCACTCTAAATATCATGAAAACTATCCATTTATGCGCATTTTTAAAATCACGGTTCCGAATGTAGTCGGATACCTTAAAACTTAAAAATCTTGCTAAATTTATTAAGCAATCTTTTCCGCGAACACCATAAAGTGGGCAGGAATTCAAAGACATGCAGAAGAGCCTGTGAGTGAAACAAATACATGCAAAACAAACTTATTCAGTTTCAATCTTTTTGTCGATAAAATAATCATAAATTTTATTTTCGTTGAGTTACCCTGCATCAGCGAACATTTTTTTTTTCATTCAATAAGATAATGACTGATGAAAATTTAGAATTAATTCTACGTTTGATTACTTAAAAGTCGAATCAAATACGAAAACAATAAATTCTCTTTTTAAAATTAATTTGTAACTTAAAGTTATTTACAGCAATGCATGATTAATATAAACTAAATAAATGGTATACGATAGCTAATTTTTTTAGTTCATTTATGCGATTTTATAAAAAGCAGTGTGATATTTCTTATATTCCTTATTTTTTTATTCCATGAATAAATTTTTCCGAGAAGGTATATTTGAATGGCATGGTTATTCAATGGTATTCTCAAATATTCTATTCAACAGACTTTCTCCACTAGTGAAAAATACAGTTGGAGACTAATAAAATGGATTTCGGAAAGGAAGAGCCACTACAGAGCAGATATTCAACATCCGTCAGGTTTTGGAGAAAACAAGGGCATTTGGGATAGACACGAATCACCTCTTTATTGATTTTAAAACCGATTATGATGGCATCAACAGAAAAGCAGACATTAAGTGAGACAGGGATCGTGATCAGGGCGCAGAATCGTCTTTCGGGCCCATTGGAAATAGGGAATGGGGTTCGACAGGGAGATGCACTAGCGTGTCTTCTCTTTAATCTAGCATTAAAAAAAGTGCAGGGGAGTAGCTACTGCCATATCAGCCGTATTAATGATACGGGGCCCCTAACAAGTGTCAGCAAAAAGTCGTAAAATGTTATTATTAGTCTTATTAAGGTATCCAACCGCACGTTCGGAACAGTGATTTTGAAAAAACGTATAAATGGATAATTTTCATGATGTTTAGTGTCACTTAGATTAGAATAAACGTATAAAATTATTTTAATGACAATTTGACAAAAAGAATTATTTAAATACAATATTTCGGAAAAAAATGAACTTAGAATAACCTTTTTTCAAAATTTTCTCCTTTTGTGAAACATTCTTCTATTATAATAATATTTTGCCTGTATATAGCTCAGACCTCTATACAGAGGCTCAACTATGACTTTTGAAAAATTCATATTATTTTCAGAGTTACAACCCATTGAAATAATTATCGGCGTTTTTTTTCTTAAAATTTCTCCCCTCTGTTGTCGTAAAAAATGGATAAACCCACTTCTAAGTTGTATATTTCGAAAATTCTAGTTAAGCCTCTGTACAGAGGTCTGAGCTATATACAGGCGAGATATTATAATACAAGCATTTTTCACAAAAGAAGAATATCTTGAAAATTGGTCTTTATATGTTCATTTTTTGTCAAAATATTGTACGGAAATAATTTTTTATTGTAATACTATTCTTAAAACAATTTTATATACATTTTCTATTCTAAGTGACACTAAATATCATAAATATTATCCATTTATACGCTTTTGCAAAATCACGGTTCCGAACGTAGTCGGATACCTTAACATAGTTCCTTTTTACTCTCTTAAAAAATCGTCTATCACTGGTTTCAAACGGTTAAAATTTTTTCATGAACTTTGCATCTTTGTTCCCACAATAAGAAATCCTTAAAAGCAGATGTCATTTCACTCAAAATAATCAGAAAACAAGGAGTGGTATAGACTCGAAAGGCGACTGAAAATTTTTTTATTGAAAGTCCTCGTCAAAAAAATCGGTTGAAATAAAATGCAGATAACGTTTAGAATGGAAAGGGATGTTGGTTGCTTGTAAATGACAATATCCCTTCGTCTGTTAACTGATTTAATGTAGATACAAAAGCTACACGAAGGGTTAACACTTATTCGGAAGTTTGTCTAGAGTGCAATGAAAGTGAATAATAGATTTTGTTTATCTCGGCTCTTTTTTGTTTGTATAGCGTCCAAAAAACCGAATGTGCATTCATTGTCAGCAAGGGTTCGAAAGCAGCTCTCTCCTTCTGAGAAAAGTTAGCGCTAGGGACTTTGTCACTCTCACAGTTGCTATTTAATTGCCCCCTATAATAGCTAGCCCGTGGTGTGGAATTATTTGATCAAAATACAATGCTTTATAAAACGAGTCATTCTAACAGCCTGCCGATATATGAGAGGTTTAAATTCAGCTTTTCATTTCACTCTGTTAATTCTATTTCTTTCGTTGTGATTATTTAAGCGATGAACTGTTCAAACTATGAGCGAAAATAGAGTATACCCTAGTGGCGCTTTAAAACGAAATTTTAAAAAACACAAAAAAAAACGTTTCTAAGAAATGTCCAAAATATCAACTTTTTTTCAACAATCAATAAGTACGACTTATTTGAATTGTAAAAGTAAGATTTTTTTCATTGTTTACTTATACTGTATAATAAGAGTTTATTATTAATCCGACTTAAGTCTTACACGGTTGAAACGTTTCATGAAACGCCGTGTAAAAACACGCAAAATAGATACTATATTTGTAAGGTAAAAAAGGAGTTATATTCCAAGTTCTTTCAAGCCATGTTTATATGAAAGTAAGAGCGTATTTTAAAAATTGCATACATTTATCACGAATCTTAAATGTATACCTGTGTTTCAGTAATTAAAATAAATTCAAGAGCGCATACATATAGTTTCAACATAGGACAAGATATGAAAATATTTGAAATAATAAATTATTCGCCTCTACTTGTGTATATAAAGCATTTGTAAGTACTTGAGATAAGTAGAAATCGCGCTATCTTCAGTTTCAAGACGTTATCACACCTGCAATGCTGAAATTCAATAAAAGGTTCTCAATTTATAATAGCGTTTTGAGAAAATGAACTGTCTTTTTCAGAAATATGTTGCAGTTTTCATTTCTCTTTAATCAGATAAATTTTTTTTTATTTATATAGCTGTTTTAGGTTGTTGTTTTTTTTCAAACTTTTTTAATATAAGTTGAAAAATAACACGTTAAAAAAAGTTAGAGCCTTGCAGGTATTATTAGTTTTAGTTTCATGTCTACAAAATTTAAAATATTTTTTTTGAAAATGTGTTTTCTATTCCCTTTTGTCTTTTTTTTCTGTTCAAGATAGAACCTTGAAACTGTGATATTCCCCCGGCCCGGGGGTATCATCTCTTCATCTACGCGACCTAGATTTATCGGAGGAAATGATTGATCACCCAAATTCATCATTATAAATCAAATTTATTATTGTCTAAATATATTGATCAACACGACACAAGTCTCACTATAGGGATTCAATCAGGAGTGATACAACATAATCCTAAATTCTAAGTAAATAGCGCCTGAAATCCTAATCACTATCTTTATGAGAAGTTACCCTAAGAATCTTTATCTACCTTAGATTGCTTAACACGCTAAAATCCGTTCTATAATTACACTTCTATATTTAATATCTTACCAATATCTCACGGCGATAAGCATCTCAGCTTTCTGTTCCTTCTTCTATTCAACTCTTCTACTATTATTCTAATAGCACGCGAATGCTAAAGCTCCATTATATATCTATTATCTAATATGTATATCGCGGTTTCTTCTTGAGAGGATCGGATTGAAATAACTCGATTCTAGCCCCAAAGATTCCCCAAGAGGATTAGTGCGAAAGCGCGATAAGGCACCGTCACAAAACTTTTGTGGATACTTTCCATTAAAAGTTAGCATATGGAAAAAGTGATATAAAAGTTTTTATAGAAGTTAGTAGATGGAATTAGATCTGAAAGCTCTAGTTATTCTTTTTAAATGCTAAAGTTAAAACCTTTAAATTTTTCACGTTTTTTTTTCAGGTTAAGATATAAAAATAATTATTGCAATCCAACAAGGAAACCGATTTTAAATTACATGCTAACTTTTGTTCCTAATAATTTAAGAAAAAAAATCACTTAAAATAAATAAATTTAAGAATTGAGTACTTTATAAGAGATTAAAAAACTTTATAACATTATGTTTTTAAAATAATGACTTGACAAACTGACTTCTTATTTTGAGAATCAATTTAATATTATAACCTGAAAATAAACCATGAATTATTTTTAATATTTCTGACTCCAAAAATTTTTTGAAAAAGAGTATTGTGTATAGCCTTTAGACAAAATAGTGTAATTTGTAATATTTTTATACATATTGTAATGTATAAAGTCATGTTGTATGGAATATTCATGAATGAATAAGAGCATTCATGTTACATATAAGAATGTTTCACAATATATAGAATCAATCTGCATGAAAGACACTTGAGTTATGTATATTTGCTACATTTTCTAATTGTGTTCGAATTAACTTACAATGTCAGTTAACAAATAACAGAAAAATAATTTAAGAATAAAAATTTATTAATTACAATATTTGCGCATATTAGAACATTTGCATTAAAAACATGAATATTTATCGAGACTTCTATATTTAATTTCTCACAATGTCTTAATTTCAATGAGAAACAATTAGAGATTTAATAGGACTCGAATGATTATTTTTGTGGGTAGGCTGATGACTCAGAATATAAAGCAATTTAATTTTATTATATTTTTAGAATCTTCTGAAACACATGGTCTATCAGAGTCTACAGAAGTAGAATATAACAAATATTCTAAGGAATGTGTGAAGAATCAATTAATATATCTTCTTCAGATAGAGGTAATTTTGGTGACATCCTTACAGAACCCAAAAGAAAAATAATTTTCAAAGTGGACCCATGCTTTTCGCATTTTCACTATTCATATTTGAACAAGGCTGGTATAAAAATATTAAGACCATGGTGTTGCGTTATTCAGTTATTTTAAACAAACCATATTGCCACTTCTTTTAGTTGTTAGCAGATCATCAATGCAACTCGTACTCCTCAGCATGGGTTAATGGTGTTTCTGTTAGAAGCAATTTTACACAAACTAATACAAATCATGAAAATTGACAATTTGCTTCAAGGAAATACAATTGACATTCAGTTAGATAGTGAAATCAATAATAAATTTACTTTTTGGCAAAACGTATTGCATCGAATAATTAATGTTATTATTACTTTAGTGGCTAGCAATTTATCTTTAAGATAAATTGCGATAAGATAATCTTTTAGATAATTTCCAAATCCGGAAATTTCATATCAATTGTACACTTGTGAAGATCCCCTTGGATCTCACTTTGAGAACGAAGATGATTTTGAGTCAAAGAAGAACCAGTAGCCATTTTAATGAATAACTTTCTTTATTTGGTTATCTTTCCCAAATAGAATCAAAGACTTTTAATAACAAATAATTTAAAACAGATATATGAGGTTTAAAAGGGGCTTTCCTTTATATTAACTTAAATATTTAATGATCCAGTTAATTAACAATTAGAATATCGATCACGCAGAGATTACCGCAATAAGAGATCCCAGAATTATATTCAATAATATTCCTATTAAACATTTAACTTTAATCTCACTCTTAATATAAAGCTTTAATGAGACTTTAATTATAAATCAATATTTACCACACTGCTGCTCAGCTCTTCCTGAGATTAATTTATCCGCCTAGAAATCTTCAATAATAAATCTCTAACTTCACTATTATATACCTTCCTGCTTCAATCTCTCTCTCCTACTGCTTTTTACTTCACTATTCCGTTGGACTTAAATACTTTATCTAATCTGCATAATAAGGAATCCCTGTCCTCTTTTTGGAGCTGATTGGAAATAGGTAGGGGAATTAAATTTTTCCCTAAAAAAGACGTCTCAGAAGGTTAGTGATAAAGTTCCGTATAGGTATAGATTTGTCACACACTTGCTATCTAATTATGATCCTGTTTTAAAGAAACTTCTCTTGAAGCCAAAGAGGGAAATAAATTATTTAAGTCCCACCATTCAAAATGAAATAATTAATTTGCTTGGAATCAAAGTTAGAGAAAATATTGTTATGAAAATTAAAAGAGCCCCATTTCAGGCAATTATTATGGATACTACACATGACCTTTCAAAAACTGATCAACTTTCTGTAGTGTTTCGATAGATTAAGATAAAAGAAAAGGATGATGTACCTAACGCAGCGTTTCTCAAACTGTGGGGCGCGGCCCCCTGGGGGGCGCGATAACCTTACAATTAATAACCCTACTCCAAACCTACGATCTCGACCAAGACTGATTAAAATTGTATGAGATACAGCATTTTTACATGTTTTGTTCAGACGTCCGATAGTTTGGCCAGACTCACGCAGACGTTCGCGAGAATGCCAGATGTGATGGATATGATCGAGAGCAACATAGACTTGACTTTTTTTCAATTCCTACTATTAGTTCACTCTCTCCTTGTACATATATCTTGTTCAAATTTTCAATCGTTAATAAAATACTTTCTATTCATTCATTCCAGTTCAAATACATTTTTTTAAAACTTGTAATGGATGACACTTGATGTTAACACAGTTTTTTCAAATATTAATTCATTAATTAAATTTAAAAATGAATAAGTAGTAAAAAAAATAATAGTTCAACAGCATATATATAGAAAAGAAAATCGTTCGTTCTGTCCCTGTAGCGCAAAGGACTTCTAATCCAAAGGTCATAGGTTCGAATCCCACTTAGGATGGCCTAATTTTTGAGAATGTGGTTTCTTTTTTACTATACTGTTTATTAGAATAATTAAATTTAATTTTTGAATAAATAGTAACAAACAAAAACAAAAAAAAGTCAAACACCATATATAGAAAGGAAAATGAAAAATTGCAAGGAAAATCACTTTCTATTTTGTCACTTAATTTGTGATTATGTCATCTGTTTATACATATTTATATTAATTGTAACTATTTCATAAAAAGAAACTAAAATAATTTTTCCTTTGTTGACCTAAGTAGAAATTGACTTAAACTTTTTTTATATTACTTTTTCTAATGACATTTGCATTTTTAGAAATGGATGATGGAGGAAATAAATCTTTAATTAAATACATTATGCAATCTGTTCCAATTTTAAAGTTAGCGAAAGGAAAAAATTACATAATAATAATCCTATTTTAAAGTAATTTGTTTAAAATATATAATACTTAAAAGTAACATATACTAAATTTTATGTTTATCTTGTTAATTTGTATGGTTTATAATTAAGATCATATTATAGCGTTAGCGCCCAAAAAGTGCATTATTATTACATTCAATACATTATTATTATATAATCTGCGAGTCCCTTGTGGGATTTTATGTTAGTTGCCGATTGCACTGACCTAACGAAATTAAAATCTTCGAGTCCCTTGTGGGATTTTATGTTAGTTGCCGATTGCACTGCCCAAGGGATTAAAACTGTAAATTTAAATGAAATCGAAAAAAATATGGAATTGATTTGTATGGAAGATTACCCCCTTATAAAAGAGCACGCACCAAATGCCAATTACGTTCATTGTGCATTCATTAAATTTAATTTACAAAACACGTTCCCAAAGTGTCGCAATTTTTCAATTACTTAGAAAAAATATATACTTTTTTCGCAATAGCACAAAACACTGGGAAATGTTAATTAATGATTCTTTCGAACAATATAAAATAACCCTTAAAAAATATTCCCTACTAGATGGTCATCAAGAAATGATGCTTTTTTTGGTATTCGAAAAAATTACTCTCTAATAATGAAAACTATAAGTAAACTAAGTTTAATTTCAACTAAAAAAAGTCGAACGTGACGAATATAAGAATATAATTACTATATTAGAGAGCTATGATTTTATAGTGTTTGTAACCTTTTCTTCTAGGTTATTTAAAATCATAGACCCCTTTTCTAAAACCCTGCAGCATGATAAAAAAATGACCTACAGAAAGCTAGTATTCTGCTGAATAATCTTAGGGACGAACTGGTAGCAATTAGAAACCAAAATTCATTCAGTTCTTGGTTAAACGAGTCTGAAGATCTAGCTAAGGGATGGGGCGTAACACCTTTTTTTAAAAAATGAAAGACGTAAGCGAACAAAGCGCTTTTCTGACGAGTTTTAGCAGAAGATCAAAGTGTTTCAGACCCAGAATCGTCTTCAAAGTTAATGTATATTATTGCTGTCTAGATGTGTTGATATCCCAAACCCGACAAAGATTTCGGAGTCTACATGATCTCAGAAATATTTTCAAAATTTTACTACCAGATAAGCTCTTTTGTCCTTTTCAAATAAAGAAATGAAAGACAGGCCACAAAACTAGCTAATGAACACACAATAGGGATTTAACTCCCTGGTATCTATGAATAATTAATTTCTTTAAAAGGTTGTTTAAAATCCAAAATTCAGAAAATCCATTCAATCAATTTGATTTGATTGATTTGATTGAATATTAACGTCGCACTGTTCAGCTACACGAGGGCTTTTGGCGACGGACCACGTAATTTTGAACCATGGTCAAGTGACGTGGACGACACCTGAGCTGGCACCCCCCTCTCCTAACTACCACACCACACCAACGGGAGGACGTTTCAGCTCTCGACAGATTTAACGTGCATCGCTGCCCTACACGGCGGGTCTTTAGTGGCACTGGGCTCGAAACCGTGACAAAGCAAGCCACAGTCCGATACCTATACCACTCGGCTACCGCGGCCGTTTCCATCCATCCATTCAATCAAAGAGCTCGCAGAATTACTATTAATTAATTTCAATAACCTCACTTCCAGTTTTCCGGATATTATAACAGCATGCCTGCTATTTTTAACTCTTCCAGTTACAAGTGCAACAGCTGAAAGAGAAAAGCTTCTCTAAACTAAAAATTATTAAAAAACTATCTTAGAACTTCTATAGGGCAAGACCGGTTATCAGACTTAGAAATATTGTCGATAGAAACTGAAGAACTTTAAAAAAACCAAAATCCTCTTTACTATGGATATTATCATAAATGCATTTGCAGCAAAAAAATCGAGAGAAGTACATAATTCTCTTAATTAATAATTTTTTTACGTATATCTATGCGTAATTATTTCAACACTTTCAAATAAATTTTGTTAATGTGATAATTTTTATTTATTTTTAAAAAAGGGACCCCCGAAGGAATTTTGATACTGAGCCCACTCAGGCTTAGCTACCTACGCCAGTGAAAAAGTGGTAAGAGATTCAAATATCATTACCAGACGAAATATCTTTAATAAATCGATACAGTTGTTGGATTTTGCCGATGACATTGATATCATCGCTCGAACACCCACTGCACTAAGTTACCTTTAGTGAAAGAGTTCCTCAGGATGGGACTGAAAATCAATGAGAATAAGACCAAGTACATGCCTTGCACTAAAACATGTTTTAACAATTCCCATTTTAAAATTGAAGAGTATAGTTTTGAAGTTGTTGACAGCTTCACTTATTTAGGTTCGAAAATTAACAATAGAAACGATTGTACTACTGAAATCCAAAAGAGAACTACTATGGCTAATAGATGTCTTAATGGAATACGAAAATATATGAAATCAAATTTAATCGAACGAAGAACACAAAAAAAGGTTCTATTGTATAAAAGTCTTTTAAGATCAATATTAACTTATGCATGTGAAACTTGGGCCATGTCTCGAACAGATGAGAACATGATAAGTATCTACACGAAAGGAAGATTTTAAGATTCATTTTTAGAGGAATTCAGGAAAATGGAACAAGGAGGAGATCAAATTTAGAGCTCTATCAATCATATAAAGAATCTGGCATTGGGAACTTCATCAAAATACAACGAATTAAATGGGCAGCTCACGTTATCAGAATGATTGAAGTCCGCACCACTAAAAAAAGTCTTCGATGCTCAACCAATTGGCACACGAAAAAGGGGCAGGCCAAATCTTAGATAGATTAATGGCCTAGAAAAAGATCTCCTAGTTTTGAGGACTAAGAATTGGAGAAGACTAGCAAGACAAAGGCTAACCTGGAAAAGGCTTCTTGAAAAGGCCAAGGCCCACCCTGGGCTGTCGTGCCACTGAGGAAGGAAGGATGGTTATTCAATACCATCATCATAATAAGATGCGTTTAATTCTCAATTATTAAAAAATATTATTTGTTAATAAAAAATACTGCAATATATAAATAACACTTTTTTATTTTTAAAATAATCCTCTAAATATCCATCTAATAAAGGTTATATTGGAGAATTAAACAACTGATATTTATGTCGAGTGGTTAATAAAAAGAATATAAGGCTATTTTGGGCGAATAACAGACTCCCTGGGGACTCCTTTATATAATGTGATATATTTGTAAAATCATTTTGACATAGCCTCAAAAATGTAGCATTGTTAATAAACAATTAGCATTACATAATTAAATATATATATATATATATATATATATATATTTACTTTCTGAACTCCATACCATCTGTTCACACTATAAGTTGTCTATATTTCTTTTCTCCAAAGGAATAAAATTTTACCGGGGAAGCCAATAAAAAAACATTTTAGAAAAAATTTATGAATATTCTCAAAAGGGAATATTTCAGGTAACATAATATTCTATTTCACGTTTGAAGATAGGTGCTTGTTATTCTCAGCTGAGAAGCTGTACATTTACAAAGCTTTTAGAAGTTTTTAATTTGTTTCAATACACGTAGCCAATAGTTTAAATTTTCTGCCATTAACTTAATTTTGCTGATTACTTTGAATATAATAAACAAATTATTTTGAAGTTCTTTATGATGAATTTTCTTTTTCATAGAAAACTATTTGACAAGTGCAGAAGACTCTAAAGAGAGTCCTACTACCAATAAAAGTTAGTACGACCTGAAACGGCGATCTTTAAAATATACTTGAGCCTCACGTTTGAGTTCAAAAAATTGCATAAATGCATTATTACAACATAGCCGTATTATTTATTTCCTGCAAAATCATTGAACTTCAAAAGTTGTTAAATCGTATTTCAGTAGCTTAAATAATCAGCAATATCCGTCCTTGGTATATCCCTCCCCCCTCAAGGTTTCTAGACATTTTGAATCACACTTAATATTCAAGTTACATTAAAGTGTATTGGATAATTATTATTTACGAGTTATTAATTTCCTTTCATTCCTAAGATCCACGTTATGGTTTAAAGCAGGGGTGGCGAACCCGCGGCCCACCTTGAATAATTTTGCAACCCGTGAGATTCATTACAACTTTACAGAATACGAGTATTTTGAGCAATATTTTTGTTTTTAGAGTTTTTTCAACAATTAAATCCTGTAACTGTTTCTATTTTATCATGTTGCTTCTGTTACTGTGAATCTTTTCTTTTTTTTTTTTTCGAAAGTGAAATTTATCAAACATAAATCGCTCTCAAACTTAACGGACGAAAATCTGCAATATAAAGCCGTGTAGAGGAGCGATGCACGGAAAATCTGCCGAGAGCTCAAACGTCCTCCAGTTGGTGTGGTGTAGTAGTTAGGAGAGGAGGTGCCAGCTCAGGTGTCGTCCTCGTCACTTGACCATGGTTCAAAAATACGAGGTCCGTTGCCAAAAGCCCTCGTGTAGCTGAACAGTGCGCCGTTAATATTCACTCATTCATTCCTGCAATATAAATTACGATGTGCAAATACACACATTGTGAACGACTTGCAAAAACTAAGTGAAAGAGTTGAGAAACAAATATCTCACTAATTAAATAAACAGAACATTGTTTGATCATTACATTATTATTATTATATTATATATGTTTGTATACATGAAAAACAATGAAAACAATAATAATATGTCAATCTGTTTTAAATTTTCACTGCAATAAATGTTTGTAGTGAGTCCAAATCTAATATACAGATATATATTTTTAGAGGCAGCCTAGGGGTTATAATGTTTTTCCGAAGTGGCCCGCGAGATCATTTGGGTTGCCCCCTGTTTTAAAGGGTGCGTTTTCTACGAACAAAAATAATTATGAACCTACTATTATTTCCTTGAAAAATGTTATCAAAGAGGATTATGTTAGGACAGGTATTATCTTATTTATTAGAAAACTAACTTTTCACACACAGTACATCATCTTCTTAAATAATTTTCAACATATCGGAGAGACGTATAAAATGGAAATTCTGTAACTGAGCACCTTCTGAACTATAATGAATCGTATTTACTTTTCGAGAACTTCGGGTAATATTTTATCCGCTATCTATTGTCCTTTTAATATGAGCAGGAAGTTATTTAATTTTTTTTCTGCAATACTGAAAACAATCAGATGTGTTTTCGTTGAGTATTCATCTCTGAATCTAAAGATAATTTTATTTAGAGTCAGGACTAAATAATTACTTTATATCAATGAATTGTTTTTCACTTTTGAAATGTTTTAACTACAAATTTACGGTTCAGATGCATTAAAAAAAGATGGTAAGACCTCCTTTTTTCTCCCCTTAAAAAGGACCTTATTGTACCATTTAGGTACACCATATATAGAATATATGTTCGATATTTAATCACTAATTACTATAAAGCATGCATGAAATTTAAAACAGGGGGATCTATTGATTTACAAAATTTATATAAATCTTATATTTGTTTTAATTATTACATTTTCAATATACTTCTTGACCTTTTTTAAAAAAAATTTAATTTGAACTTTTGTAACTTTTTGCTCAGGGCCTGATTAGGATAAATTGTAGAAGGCAATATCCAAGAACTGTTTTTTGAGATATTTGTATGATAATGATTATTTTTGAAGATTTGCATATTTTTACGCATATCCATAATATAATGGGGTAATACTGTATAAATAGAGGTAGTTGCTCTCTTAGGATAGGAATAAAATCGATTGATCGATTTTATTATTATCGATTGATCGATTATCTAAAGAAGATGGGGGGGGGGAACACTACTTCTCGTTATTTAAAAAAAATACAACTAATAATTATTACATTTAAAAGTGATTAATATTAAATTAAGATTGAAATAAAGCTTTTATTTTTAATTTAAATTATGGCAGTAAAAATGTAATCAGATATATAAATAATGTGATTTTAGTAATTATATAAATTTAATTTAGCTTCCTTTCCCTGAGATGGATAATATTTGATAAATGATAAAATAGCTTTGAGTTATGGCGCCATCTGGAGAACTCTTTTTGAATCATCCTCGATTAAGCAGTGCGCAGGATAATAGCCTTTGTTGCTCCGTATCCCACAAAAACTGTAACTATAACAATGTGTTGTTATTCAGTTGAGTCTTATCCCATTGAAGAATCAAATACCATCTGTTTGTGCAAAGTTATATCTAAATATCTAAATACCAAAAGAAAAATTAATTTCCTTCATAAAAAAGAGAAGAACGTATTAAGAACTATAATTGGTAACATTTGGGTTGTTGTATATTTTTCAAAAGCAGAATGCTAAGAAAAAAAAATTATTATTTATAAATTCCAGACTAATTGAATACATAATTTATTGCATTATTTTGTGTTATTTATTTATATTTTGAGTAGTCAGTTCAAGTAATATAATGAGGGTGATTTATACTTAAGTCCATTTTTCTTAAAAGGTGACCTTAATAAGAATTTTAACATGAAATATTTTTTTTAATTAATATCTGTAAAATTTGGAGTATAATAAAGGAATCATAAAGAAGGGTAAACGGTGGTTTCTTTTTAAAACATGTGCGTAATACCTGTAATTATAATCTTCTAATTCAGTGAATGAAGTTAGAAAATTGAAATGCATGTACACGTAAATATATAGAAAAATGGATGGATGAAAAATTAGATGATAAAGTAAATACAGTAAAACCCCGAGCTTACGCAATAGTTGAGACTAAGCAGAGACTTACTCAAGGGGGAAGGCGGGGTCCACGGGTCTTCCCCATTTCCCTTGATTTTTTTTCGATGGATGATAATCCTATGTATATAGTACGAAAAATTTAATTACCGTAAAATCCGGCGTATAACGAGCAATTTAAACACAAAAAATAGAGCCAAAATATACGGGTGCGTGTTATACGCCGGGTATAAAAATGATGGTATGATATGAGCGTAAAAGAAATTATTCTTTTAGATGTATCGAAATACTGTTTATTTAAAAGAAACGACAGTCCTTATCACTGGTGTAGCTAGTCCTGAGTGGGCCCTGTATCAAAATACTTTGAGGTCCTTTTCTGGGACCCTTTAACATTTTATTATCTGTCGCTTACATATGTTGGGGCCCCTGCAGCTTGGGGACCCCGTATCATTAATACGGCGGTATCTACGCGCCTGAACTTAAAGAGTTGTAGTTCAAGAAGTATATTATTTTTTCAAAAGCTTGCGATAGTACCTCGAATAAATTATTTCAAAACCTAGGAGTACTGCACATGAAAATTTTATGCTTCTTTGAAGAAAAAAAAGGGTGCGCGTTATACGACGAATATACTGATTTTATTTGATTAAAGTAAGTTCCACCAGCAGTTTAATATAATTATATCTATTTCTGCATTTACGGCCAACGTCGCCAAAGAAGGTTCACTTCTGGCCGTGGGTAGCCTAGTGGTTAGAGCATCGGACTTCAGACCGGAAGGCCTGGGTTCGATGCCCGATGCTACCAAATACCCTCCGAGTACACACGGAGTACGTGCTCGTTAAATCAGTGGATCCGAAAGTCTTGTGGCTGAATCACGAGTGCAAGGGACTGGACCCCTTCAGTTCTATGCCTAAATTGTGGATGTGGAGAAGGTGGTGTCGCCCTCTATCGTCCTTTCGGGGAGTTTCACCGAGCAAATTCGTACTGTCGCCTGTATGGTGCTCAAGGCCAACGACAGGCGTACTTCTAGCCCCTTGCCATGATGAATTTCGTGGCATTAGCAACAATAACAACAGAACGATAGGTTCACTTCCATCGCGTGGCTTTCCACGTTCCTTTTCGTTCCTAAAATCGACAAAATCAAAGGAATATGTTTGGTGGTGTATTGAGGGATGAAACGAGAATGGTGAACTTTCAACCCTGAACCCCCCCTTGAAAAATTTTTGTGTGCGTCTCTGGGACCGAGTGATGACCGCGGAAGTCGGGGTATAATTTCGCATATAAATACAGATAAATTATTTTTAAGTTGGTGCTAGAGACGAAAGAAAATAATAATTTAGAAAGGAAAATGTTTAAAAAAATCTTGGATAACACAAATACAAAATCGCAAACCTAAGCTATTTTGATGTAGAAGGTTTCATAAAATCTAACAAGTGGCCTGCCGTTTCAAATATATATTTCTTTTTTATTCCGCAAAATTTCCTCATTACAATTTTATAAAAGTGTTTGAGTTATTGTGATTTTTTTAAATACCTAAAAAAATTGTTTAATGCATTTCAAGACTTAAAAACTTTCTTTTTATTTCTAATAGGGCTGCTAATTAGTATTTTACCATTGCACACCTAGTACATTCCCCCAGAGATAGTATCTCTTTTTAGTGCGGCACCATATAGGTAGAATGCCAATCGCCACAGGTAACTTTGACGCCCAGTTTCCTCCCCAAAGGGTGGCACCTCAGCTTTGACAATTCAAAACCGTACATAAGAATTGAATTTTGCCCCAAGCACTCAGGCCAAACAAACATTCAAGTGATCTTTTACATTCCGCATGATCTTACAACATGGACGCTGTTGATTTTCTGCATCATGAAAATAGACCGACTTGGGCCAAAGCTATCTAGAAAGACTAAGCTCTGACACTCCAATGACCTGAAAGCAGTCACGTGATCAAAGGAGGGACGAATTTAGCGGGAGAAACGATTACACACACTTCCATCTTGTATGCTGAAGTAGTTTATAGATTATCCCACGTGTATTTATATTCATTACTCAGGATAAATTGACTGGATTTTCTGGGGGAAAGATTATTCAGGATTTCTTTATTAACCAAAAAGTAAAAGGTACGATATTTATATTATTGTATAACTTTATTCTTGTCATTGAATTTTTTTCTTTTGAGTCTTGAGAACGCGATATAATAAACCGACGCATATATGCCAGCCAACATCCTTGATTATTTGTAAAAAAGGATATTTTGTTTTATAAGAGAAATTAGTGTTTAAGTGTAAAATTAGTGTTTTGTTTATTCTGTCACAAATCTTAATTAACTGAAAAATGTTATTAATAACTTAACCTAAAGCTGCACACATTTCATAATATATAATGCTTCATTACTGTTGTGGTACCAGATTGTTCCTCTAATAAACCGGGGCAGCCGTACGTTTCGGTGTTTCGTTTTCCAAAAGATGAACAGCTGTTACAAACTTGGAAAAAGAAAATTCCTAGGGATTTTAAAAATGCTAACAATAGTGTAGTGTGCATTAAACATTTCCCTGAATCTTTCATTGTAAGAAAAGATAAAATTACAGACAAGACTGTTACTGTTATAGAAATACCTAGAGTGTATCCAAAATTATCAGAGAATGCATATCCTTGCATTTTCTCTCTCCCTGGTTGTCCATCCTACTTGAATGAAAAAATTAAAGAACGCTCGGTGACAATTCAACGGAAAAAATGAAACAATTAGACGAACAACTGCTTACTAATTTCATTAAGAAAGACGAAATTACCAGTTTTGAATGTTTAAAAGAAAATCTGCTAATGCGAGAAAATCCCATATCTGATTTCTTATCTAAAAATAATGTTCTAAAACATGATTGTGAAAGTTGCATAACATTTCTTTTTATTAATTACAAAAATTGTCCTTCTATTTTAAAATCCCTGAAAATAAATACATATCTCCATATTATTATATTTAATAACAATCATGAATTAAATATACCTTCTGTTGGAAAAATTCTTAATAATCCTCCTAGGTTAACATATTTCAGCGAATTGTTAAATATTCTTAATACAGTAAATGTCTTTGAAGAAATCTGTTCCATTAATTCTGTTCCTCATCATGTTTTGGCTATTCAATCGTGGGAAAAGCATATTGAAAATTGTAATGCTGAAAATTTTGAGGCAGCAAATTTGTTTCATTGCTGTTCAATTTAATTTGCTTTCGATATTATATATATAACATTAATTCGCATTTGATTTTGGCTTTCATAATTAATGTCGATTGTTGATGCGTGTTTGCTTTAATGTTAATTTTGTTTCATTGATGTTCAATTTCATTCGCGTTTGATATTCAATTGTTAATTATTGATTGTTTGATTTCAATGTTTATTTGTTTAAATGTTTTCGGTTTCATCACTGCACCAGTTACTTCGCGTTTGATTTTGGATTTCAACATTAGTGTTGATTGTTGATGCGTGTGTTTGTTGTAATGTTACTATGTTGGTATGGCAATATGAGTGTTTACATAATCAACTATTAAAACAATTTTTTATGAAAACACTTATTTTGCATACTGTGGAGTGACCTGTGGAACAGAGTCCTCGCCCCTCACTCTGGAAACTGTGCTTTAAATATAATATTTAATTCACAGACTAATGGTTCCACACAGATTAACTTTTTTTAAAAAAAATAAATAAATAGTAGTTTTAAATGTTAAAAATAATATAATAAATTGACACTTTTATCAATTTTATTTGTTATGTTTAACGTTTATTTTATCGATACACATATGAATTAGCATTTTTTGATTCTGAAAAATATGCACTATTTCTTAAAACTTCAATAGTCCGTTTAACACAAAGAAATTTTGAAAAAATATATCTTCCTGGAGCTTTTTCTTATAAAAGTAGAGAAGGCCTGTGCAACGCCGAGCCATACATCTAGTATATTAAAGGATAAATTAGGCTACCCAGAAATGTTTAGGGACACTGCAATATTCATCAAACATATTTTAGATTTCTGGCAAATAATGAATATTAAAATCCAACTAAGGGTCAAAATCTTAAATTGAAAAACAGTGTTCCTTTTTCATCAATGGATGATGTTAGATTCACTTTTCTTTTTCAAAATTTGTTCAGTGGTTGGACTGCTGAAAAAATTTAAAACAAAATAAACGAGAAGATTGTTTAAGCGATGAAACATTTTTTTGCTTTGAGGCATACGGTAAAATACCATCCCAGAACTAATAAAGTATCTTTTGATGGAGCAGATTTTCAAATATGTTTTAACTGGAAACTTCAAACTGATAATTTAGAATCAGATTTGGGCAATACAGACAAATGCTCGGAGTAAATTATCATGTCACTGGGCAGGAAATTTTGCAAGCTGTGAAAAAAAGTTGCGCATTAAAAGTGTGTTAACTTTGCTCTCAGATAAATATGGTACTATCTCACTAAAAAATTTAATTTCACATCATTCAGGTGAGATATTTCATGTTAAAGTAAATATTACAGATTTCAACGAAATTTTAAACATGATATAAATCAGATGATATTTCAATAGAAGAGTATCAAGCTTTAATGTATATAGCGGGATATTGTGTGCATAATATAAAATTCGAATGCTCCGATTGCAAACATACATTTGTTTTAGATAATCGGATTAATTTCGACTCAGAAAATATCGAAGGGACAAAATATTTGAGACTTCTAGATAGAGGAGGTTTAAAAATGACCAAAGATATATTATTATGAAAGTCATTTCAACGCAATATTTCATTTTTAATTTGTTAATATCGAAAACATTCGAATCGAAGTTTCTTAAAGTTGCTTGCCAATTATCTTGCTTTACAAGCATAACTGAAGCGTATCTGGAACTACACGAGTTGTGGAATGTCTTTCATTCGTTTCATTCACCTTGTGTAAATTGTAACACATTCCTGCATTTTCATATTTTAAAAAGTATTCGTTACATTTGGGAATATATGCTTAAATAATTATTCAAAAAAGCGCAGTGAAGAAATTTTAACCATGAAGGATAACCGAAAGATGAAGAAATTTAAGGCCAATTAAATTAATGTTTGCTTTTTATATTTTTCTGTTTTATTTATTTAAATATTCAATTATCTATTTTCGTATGTTATTCATTCTGCATGTGTATATATCCTTGTAATTTTTTTATACTACATACAATTTATGAACTTGTTTAATTGTTCATATAACTATTATTAGAAGAAAAATTATTTATTTACATTATTCATTTAAATTATTTTCATAAAGATTTTAGCATTCAAAGAATGTAAAATGTTTTTTTTTTTAAATTTCAAAACTTTTGATTGATTTTTAGATATTTTTACCATAGCATAATATTAAATTTTAATGCATATGCATAAAAATAATGTAATTAATAATTTAAATAATATTGTCACAAATGCAAATGATTCAAAATTTGAAACTAATCAGTACGTTGCCTCATTAATGATATATTCCATGAAAAGATTTTTTTCTGATTATTTATAGGTAAGTGTATTTACTCTAATGTATATACATTTTTAACGTCCTATATTTGCTATATAATTATTATGGTGTTTAAACTGTTCTTGTCATATGCATTTTTTATGTAATAATATGCCTCAAATACTTTAATTTTCCTATTTTCTTTACAAGTAAATGTTTCTTTTTAATTTTATTAGATTGAAATTATTTTATATTTTTGAATATTGAATGAATGAATTATTTTAATTGGATATTTTTAACGTATAATCTAGAATCTATTTTTACTATATGATTACTGTGGTGTCTAAAACTGTTTGTCATTTCTATATTTGTATATATTTTTGCAGGCATTTTTTTTTATAATTCTTTCTTTTGTTATGATTCATTGATTCTATGAGCATAAAAAAATGTCATTTCACAGGAAAAAGGAACTCCAGCAAAATGTTTCTAAATTCACTTGATTTTTTATTAATATGCCTCTAATGCTCTACTTTTCAAATTTTCTTTGCAAGAAAATGTTTCTTTTTTATTTTATCTGTTTGAAGTTATTTTACATTGAGTCAGTTTTTTCTTAGATTTTTCTTATAATGTTAGGAGCCTTTCATGAACGATTTTATCACTTTATCCGGGAAAATATTATGCATCATTCTAGCATGTTAATACATAACTTTCAACAGCAAATATTCTAAGTGAGAATTAAAAAGAAATAATCAATATAAATGCGGAAAAGAAATAAATGTTCAAAGCTTTATATTCCTCACAGAGCGAATGCGCGTAGAAAAGCTTTCCCTCCTTTCGTGACGTCATCAAAACTCTGTCTCGGCCTGTTCTTCAAGACGGCCTTGCTTGGGCCGGGTTGAACCTGAACCTTAGGCGTACAAAGACACCGACAAACCAACTACGCCACCCATCCGGCAGATTTGAAAATCGATATTAAGAATAAATAATACTTTGCTCTTGCAAATTTCTTTGAAACGAATGCCTAAATAATGCTTTGATTAGAACTATTTTGTTAGTTTCATTTCTAAAAGTTTATATTTTAAAATGTTATTGGGTGCGTTCATTCAGCACTTCTTTTGCGGAGGGGGCTTTTATTTAACCTTCTAATAGTTTGTGTCAAATATTTAAAATCATAGGTATATAAATGCTAATTCATCAATTACTTATATTTATATTCTATCCAGTTAAAAAAAAGTTTTTTTTTCTTCAACAAACTTGGTGAAACCAAGCTTTACACGAGTGAGTGTTTATTAACGTCACGCTATAAAACATCACAAGGGCGACGGACCTCGTAATTTTGAACCAGGGTCAAGCGACGAGGACTACGCATGAATTGGCATCCCCACCCCTCTGAACTTCCACACCAATACAGGGACTTCGAGCCTTAGCAGATTTAACGGGCATCGGCCCCTCTACACGGAGGGTCTTCAAAAGCACTAAGCTTGAGCTCATGACACGTCGGCCACGAATTCGTGACCTTGACCAGCAAGCTACCGTGGCTACCAGAGCATTACATAAAGTGAAGCACAATGTTCTAAAAAAATGCTTTAAGAAATCAATACTGCCTTAACATATTTGTAATAAATTCTTGAGAATGTCATATTTCCTATTTTCCCTACATTTAGCGCCAATACTTATTAATATTAGGAAGTATAGCCTTTAATGGTAGGGGCGTAGCTACAACCGGATAAATTATACGGGGCTCCGGAGCTACAAAGGCTAAAATATAGGGGAGCCGTATAAGTGATACGGGGCCCCTAAGCTACAGGGCCCCCAACATGTGTAGCTACAGTCCTACTAACAGGGCTCCCATATCTAAAAAAGGGAAGAAGGAATTTCGATACAGGGCCCTCTCAAAGCTAGATTCGCCAGTGCTCCAATAGATGTAATATTTTGACAATTTCAAATGAGTTTTATTTTAATGTGATTATTTTTATTTATTTTCCAAAATGGGGCCCCAAAGGATTTCGTTACAGGGCCCAATCAGTACTAGCTACGCCAGTGTTTAAAGGAAATTAAACAATTTATATATAATTTTAAGGAAATTGATTTATACACTCAGGAACATTGAAAATAGTGACCCAAGAAGAAAGCATCGGATTGAAATGAAATTTAATACACATAATGACACAGATGAGAGATTCACTTGATCTCAAAAACAAGACAATTAAACGAATACAGGGTGTGCAACGACACAAATACTGGGCAACTTCAATAGAGCGTTGGACCACTTCCAGCTGCAATACATGCCGCCACACGGTCCGGCATTGAGTTGATTAGACACCTTATGTTGTCCTGAGGCAGATGGGATCACAAATCTTGAACAGCCAACTCTAAATAATGTACAGGGTGACACGATGGCATCTGCCGTTTTAGCGGATCACACACGTGCTATACAGGGGAAAAATCGGGGGAGCGGGTCGGCCAAGGAAGAGTCTGAAAATGACGTAGGAAGTCTTGAGCAACTCTTGCTGTATGCGGACGAGCATTATCTTGCTGGAAAATTGCCCCTGGGAGACCATTTAGGAAAGGTCCTACATGGGGTCAAAAAATATAATCAACGTAACGTAGGCCCGTTAAGTTTCCATGCATCACAATTAAAGTGGACAGGCTATCATAGGCTATAGCCCCCCAGACCATTACACTAGCTGTGCGGGCAGTGTGACGTAGAACAATGTGGGGGGATTGTACCGCTCACCAGGGCGCCTCTACACCCGTACACGGTTACCATCTGTCCCTAAAACAAACCGGGATTCATCACTAAACACAACCTTTTGCCAATCTGTGACATTCCACATTGATCTGGCTTGGCATCACTGTAGACGCAGTTGCCGATGTTCCGGTGTTAAAGCGAGTGCACGGAAAGGGCGCTTGAATTTAAGATTTGCTTATGCAAGGTGTCTGGAAATTGTTTGTTGAACAATTGCTACGCCTACGTCTGCTCGTATCGTTGAACGAGTCACTGTAGGATCCATAAGTGCTTTCCGCATGATCCTTCGATCCTCTCTCCTCGTGGTTTTCCTGGTCGCTCCAGACCCGGTTTTCCACGCGTGGGTGCCTTCTCGTGTCCACTGATCTCAACAATTTCTTACGGCACACTCCAAATGATCCACCTGGCCAGCAACACGGCGTGTCGACCAGCCTGCAGTTTTCATCCTGATGATCAGACCTCTCTCAAACTCACTTAACTGTGAGAAATGTCTTCTAGCACGTTTACCTGGCATGCTTCGTTTACCAATGTCTTCCTACAATCGGCGGGTAATCGTCACGTTTATGAATCTTCGAATTTGCGCTGGCTTATATAGCATCCTCTTCCTGATTGCAGCGCCACCTCGGCGTGTATGAGCATGCGTATTGTCCCAAAACTTGGATCATTTGCATATCACTTTACGCTGTACTTATTTGCAAAGTTTCACGATTGTACTTAGCTTTCTTCTTGGGTCGCTATTTTCAATCTTCCTGAGTGTATATTGACAAATTCAAATAAAGATAAAAACAAGACATAATACAATCTGAAATATATGTAAAAATAAATTCAAAAGTGATGTCCCAAGATACCGTAGTAGAAGTGATTTCATACCCCTCCTGCGAGTGATACTTTTTTTTTCAAACAATACAAACATTATAGACATATACACAATACACATAAAATATAACAATAAACACAGTGACATAAAATCAAGAGAGTAATGCAATTTTTTGCATTGAATATTCCAACTTTTCTACATTCATGGCTTTCGTAAGGAAATCTGCAATTAAAAATTCTGTTTGGACATATTCTAATTTAATTACAGTATCTTCAATTAAATCCTTTATAAAATGAAAACGTAAGTTCATATGCCTTGATTTATTTGAAGAACGGGTACCCTTAATCCACTGAATTGCTGCTTGGCTATCTGAATTTAAAGTTACAGCATTATTTATAAATTTTTCACATTTTAATTCAGTTAACAAATTTACAGTCCAAATTATATCTTTACAAATTTCAGAAATGAAAATAACTCTGCTTCACATGTTGATAAACTAACACTCTTTTGTTTACGACATTTCCATAAAATTAATGAATTACCTAGTAAAACTACACCTCCAGAAAATGATTTTCCATTTTCTGCATTTCTAACTAGCATCTGAACTAGCATTTAAAATACCAAATTCATTTTCATAAAACAATTTTTTATCTTTTGAGCCCATCAAATATCTTAACACTCGTTTAGCCAAATTGTAATGTCTCTTCTCTGGATTATGATTAAATTGGGATAAATAAGATATTACAAAAGAAATATCAGGTCGAGTTCTATTAGCTAAATATAAAAGTTCACCAATTAATTCCTGATACATAGTAATATCAATAAATTCATTTGTAGAGGGAAAAATTTTTGTCTTCCCCCTTCACAATTGGAGTTTTCACACTTTTACAATTTTCTAAATTATGTTTGACTAATAATGAATTAATGTAGTCACACTGGGATAAATAAATACCATTTTCACATTTTTCAATTTCCATGCCTAAAAACTTATTAGTTTTGTTTTCAACCACTTCAAATACATTTTTAATCTTACTAACAATATCTTCATACATTTTATCATTGTTACAAAAATAGCTAAATCATCTACATACATACATAATATAAGAACACTTTGATTAACAGATTTAATAAAAACACAATTATCAGAAGCTAATTGTTTTAAACCAAAATTTTCTAATTCACCCTTTATTTTCATATACCAGTTTCTACCAGACTGTGGCAAACCATAAATACTCTTTTTTTTTTAATTTACAAACTTTATCATCTCCAATTAATTTTCATAACCAGGAGGGGTAACACATACACCGTCTCCTCTAAATCACCATATAAGTATGCAGTTTTTACATCAAAGAAATTAACATTTAACTTTAATTTAGCTGCAAGTGCAATTAACAATCGAAAAGATTCAATATTTACAACTGGTGAATACGACTCTGAATAATCTATGTTTTTAATTTGATTAAAACCAGCTGCTACAAGCCTTGCTTTGTATTTTATATTTTCCCAGCATCATCTTGTTTTAAGCTATATACCCATTTAGTTTTTATTAATTTTGATTTCGCAGGTTTTTGTACAATTTCCCAAACTTTATGTTTATCTAACGAATCTAATTCATTCTCCATTGCTAATTTCCAATTTTTCCAATTAGCACTATTTTCTGCCTCAAAATAAGAGTTTGGTACATTATTCACCAAATGGACAGACATCAGCTTAGATTTTAGCCTTTCCGATCTTCTCACAGGGATTTGATTTTGCACATCATTCAATTCAAGTACCGGAATTTGGATTCTGCCTGTCCGAGGTGATGACGTGGTCTGAAGGGAATTGAGTTATCATTCTCAATTGCTCCAGGTCCATTATTTATATCAAAATTATACAACACTCCATTCTCTGTATTTTTGATTAATTTCGTTTCTTTCGGGAGAGACTTCAAAAAGGAGTCAATATCCCATGTTTCATTTTCTATCTCACCTAAATAATTACTACCCTTTAAATATTCATTAAATTTAACTGATCTCTCCTCAATTACTTTTTGATTTTTAATATCATAAATTCGATATCCCCTCCTTTCTCTAGCATATCCTAGCATAATTCCACGTCTTCCTGGAATTTCAAATTTATTTCTCAATACTTTCGGAACGTGAAAATAGGCCACACAGCCAAATTTTTCAGATAATTTAATTTTGGTTTATTACCTGTCAAATTTCTAATGGGATTTTTCTTTCCCTTTTCGTGGTGTAACATTAGATACTTGTGTACTACAATTAATAGCTTCAGCCCAAAATTTTAAAGGAAGTTTACTTTCATATAATAAAGATCTAGCTCTTTCTAGAAGAACACGGTTGGCTCTCTTTCTGCCTTGCCATTTGATTCACTATTGTATGGAATAGTTTTTTCATGAAATATTCCTGAATTAGCCAGGTAAGTATCTAGTTGCTCATTTACAAATTCTAACCCATTATCAGTTCTTATCTTTTTAATCCTTTTATCAGTTAAATTTTCATATTTGGCTTTAAATTGAGAAAATATATCAAACACTTCATATTTATTTTTAAGAAATAAGTGAAGTACATGCCAGAAAAATCATCTACAATTACCATAAAATATTTTGCACCACCATGCGATTCGATATTAATTGGACCACACAGGTCGGCATGGAGCAACTCAAGAATTTGTGAGCTTTGATATATATCAATACTATGATGAGTTTTCTGGTTACCTTACTTATATCACAAGTTTCACATGTGAAATTATTTACATTATCAATATCAATATAATCTTTCATTTTAAGCATATATTTACAATTTAAATGACATATAACCTGTTATGCCAAATTTCATAATTATTAGTAGATTGGTCAGAAATAAAACATTCAGAATTATACATAGGTTCTAATTTAATTTCTAATCTACCATTATTTTTAAATGCTTTAGTTATTAACTTATCATTTTTATCATATATCAATACACAATTATTTTCTGATTTAATCTTACAACCTTTATCCATTAAACATGTTACAGACAGTAAATTACATCTTAATTGAGGAACATAACTGACATCAGTAATTGTTAGATTAATAGAATTACAATGTTTTGTACTCACAGTTTTAGCTGAAACGTTTCCAGTTCCTTGGCTCATCATTTTAGAATTTTTATCGGCTAAGTAAATGTCCATCACTTCTGGACTAATATTTTTGAACCACACAGGTTCTTTAGCCATATGACAGGATGCACCACTATCCAGAATCCAGATATTGTCACAAGGTTTTTCTTCTCGATGGGAAGCTGTAAATACGTGTCCATTTCTAGAAGAATTGTTTCTTTGGCTTATACTTGGAGAGTTCTTGTTTCTATAATAACAGTCCTTAGCTAGATGATTTGATTTTCTGCAAATATAACACAGTCTCGTTTGCTTTTCATTTTTTCTTTTACAATAAAATGCTTCATTAATTCCATCCATGCGAGTTTTAATTGGCAAGTTTAAAGTTGCTTCTTCTTCCCTTAAAATTTGTAATATTTCGTCCATGCTTTTTCCTCTTTGCGTTTTCAGAATATCCCGCACTCTGGAGAATTTTCCATTTAATCCTCTAACGGTATGGTAGACCAATTCCCTCGGCGATACATCAAGGGAGTGACACTTAGTCGAAATCCCCCGCGCTCTTGCAATATAATCTGCTACAGTTTCGCCATTTTTCATTCGGATGTTCTTGAGTTCATTGCCCGCGTCAATTTTTCGGTCTTCACCTTCGCCCATGTAAGTCGCTCTAATTTTATCCCACAGCACTTTCGCGTTGTCTTCCGCCGCGAACTGTAAGGCTTGCTCATCTGCGAGCGATAACTTAATGTATGCTATTGCATCTGAGTTTTTCGTAATCCAGTCCATTTCATCTTTACGGGTAAGGTCTTCAGGCTTATCCTCTAAGATTAGAGGGGCCAATCTTTTTAGGCTAAGGGCAGCTTTCATCTTAAGCTCCCAAATGAAGTAGTTCGTTCCGTTTAAATCGGGAATAGTTATTTTATCCATTGTAAGTAGAAAGGTTTAAACGTTCACAAAGTCAACTAACTCGTCACACAGATTAACCACGCTCTGCTACCACTTGTTGTTCTTTTGTGAAATCACTTCTACTACGGTATCTTGGGACATCACATTTATTTATATACATACGAAAATATTGATCGCGGATACTGCACACAGCAAGTCTGACCCAAAAGCACAAAGCGAACGGTCAGCTCGTCAACCTCGTAGAAGGAATCCGCGGGAGTGAAGGCGGGAAAAAGAGCGCGTGGGCGGATCACTCAGTTATCCTTCCGCCAGAAAAAATAGTTCACTCGCTTCACCCCAACAAAAAGTACAGTAAAATCTAGAATATATCATAAGAGAAATTACTTTTTTATATCTCACTATATTAAAACATAACACAAAAAACTTACTAATTTCTCATAGGACTCAAACATCGAAACCGAAATGAAGCTCAATGCAGGTCACATTTAAATCAAAATATTCACATTTAAATCAATAATCTTCTAAAATTATAATTTTTTGTAAAAACGATAGATGGTTTGTAGGCAAAGAGAGAAAACTCCTGTCAATAATTCTGCAATGCTAGATGATGTTGGTGTTAAAAATAAGTAAAATGCGAAAATGAAAAAAAGTAAAACTAGTAAGTGATTAAGGCAGCGTTTCTCAAAATGTGGGGGCACGAGCATATCGAAAATAAAAGACTATTTTAAAAAAATTGTTAATTTACTGAAAGGAAGCAAAACAAAATACATTCTGACATAATAAAAATAAAATACTCATTTACACTGATATAATATACTTATAAATGTATCAGTACAGCTCAATGTATTTGATAGTTCATTTATCAATACTACACTAAAAACAAATTTAATAATTACTAATGACTTCCATGGGCTTGTCACACACACACACACAACTTTGTTTTTAGAACATCAAGTGCAATTTTCCATTTGGAGTACCATTCTAACGATTGAAGTCTATTTATATAATTCTACGGATATGAGTCTAACGACTTCAGAATTTTAATCCATAAGATGACTGGAAGTAACTAGAGGTGACCACTTATACACCAAATTTTAATTCCATGACTCCCTATGTGTGTGTGTGTGAATAGAGTTTTCTATTTTTAAGATTAAAAAAAAGTCCTCTTCATCGTAAACTGTTTAACTGTGAAATAACATGTGCTTTTACATTTCAGGCATACGACTGGAAACGTTTAATTTACATATTTGACAAAAACAAAAAATAAGACTGGCCTTCTGTTACATAAAACAAACCTTTTTAAAATCGCAAAATTTAAGCCCAAGGGGTATACAAAAATTACTTCATGCAAATTTTAGATTGGGCATGTACACGTGTATTTGTATAAGAAAAATAGGGGGCGCAATATATTAGGTCTAGAGGCAATGCCGATTTAAGCTCATTCTGGGCCCTGGGCGCAGATGATCCACAGGCCCCTTTGGCACTGGAAAAGGATCGTAATTTATAACCAGAAAATCTGGTTTAAATTCAGCTTATACGGGGCTGTCTACTGGAAAGTTGTCCGTTTTTAGAACAAAACAAAATAATAAATTCTTCATACCTTGGAATTAGCTTCATTGGATGATATAATAGCCATTATTACTTCTGACTTCATGCCAGCGTGACGGTATTTTGTATATCCCATCGTTAAAAAATTCCTTATCTCTAGAGGAGAAAAATTGAACCAGTACTTATCGAATATCAGCATTTTTGAGTTTTTGCGCTGCAAAAATTTTTGCAAGAAGAGAAACAAGTGATATATAATCGAAGAGAGGGTTATAGGTCCGGGGAGTGTGGTGGATTCAATTGAATTTCCCAGTACAGTTCAGTGAGTTTCTGACGAGTTCTCAAAGCAACATGTGACCTGGTATTATCAAACAACAGTATGATGCCCATCCTGTTGAACATCGCTGGCTTCTTGGAATGTAATTTTTAAATTATACAATTGCCAACCGCACCTCTCTGAGTTTAAGTTTTCGTTTGGTTTCAGCAGCTCAAAACGTATTGGTCCTCGTATATTCCATCATATACATAACAGTCTCTTACCCACGTTCGACTTCGGTTTTGAAGTGGAGGGGACAGGTTTTCCAGTTTCACAGCATTCCTTTTTACTTATGTTTTCATGAGAGATAAATTTTCCAACCCCAGCTATCATCCAGTCCAAGAAGGGTTCCGTACAAGCAGAAATGTGCATATAACACGATCATTCACAAATTCTCATTTAACTTACGTGGAACTTATCTCGAATATTTCCACACCAATCCTAGTTTCCAAATATAGTCTGAAATTATTTACTGAGCTGAATCAAGCCTTTCCGCAATCTTTTATGTTGTCAAAAAAGGATTTTGCTCTAGATGAGAGCAGCTTATTAGAGCTAGGAAAGATCGAAATCGCCTACTTGAAATTTCCCGAACAGTCTTCTGCATATTCTATCAGAGAAACTTGTGTACCTTACCATTCTCAATAAATTTCTACAAGTTTCTGTGTAGTATTCTTCCTAGTTAGAATTCGTACAAAATGCAGTGTTGTTAATGAAATTTATGAATAGCCATGGGTACACGATTGCGTCCCACTTAATAATATCATGAATCATCTTCGTTTAAATTTATTTACTAAGTCAGTATATATACATTTAGCGATAAGAAGAGAGGGCTAAATATGCGCCAAATGAATATGAACTTTCTTGTTGAAACTGGAATGGACAGAACTTATACCGCGGTACACCTATTATGTATTAATTTCAGATTTTAATTTGCTAATATCCGAACTTGGCATCCACACAAAATAAAAATTTATGTACTGAAATTCCAGGAAAAGAATGCTTTTAATTTTCATTTTTCTCTTTAAACCACACAAGAATTTACACTCCAATTGTATATACAGTACATTACAATAATATATATATATATAAAATCAAATATTACTGAAAAAAAACTTGAAAATTATTGTAAGAACGAATTAGTTATCATTTGTTTAAAAATGAGAGAACTTATTTCAATAAAAATTGTATGTCATGAAATTTAAACGCAAGCATATATATGTCGTATTTATTTTAAAATTATTTTTCATGAAAAAGAGCTGCCTGTCAATTTTATTCTCAGCCATCATAATAAGCTTTCAATAGATGATTAAGGTGAGAATTATATCAATAACCTGTCTTCCGAATATCTATGCTCAAACTTGTAAATTTTTTTGCATTACTATTTCAAGCAAAGCCATAAAAAAGAAACATAATGATAAAACTAAACATCCCAAACCAACCATCGAAACAGTAAAATATTATTTGAAAACATTTTAGTATAAGCTATTCATTTTTATCAATTGTGATATTCCACGTAAAATTTTCATGTTTTGAAATCACAGCAAAACCTATGAGCTAACCCAGATACTCAGCCTGTGGGTGACCCACCGGACCTTTCTTAGTGACCCGATCATAGACTACTACATTAACAATTCAATTATTGAAGAACAATCCATTCAAAATTTAGCGAGAAATTCTATCAATCAAGCAAATTTTCCTATCGATGCAGTGTTGGTATAAATTGCGATTTATAACTTTTTCTTTTTATAATTGTAACAGTTAGTGATAACAAATAACGGTGAAGTAGCCAGCATTTTATGGGTGAAACTTATTTTTAATTAACCCTCATGTCTTAAAAGCGAAATATATTTAAAGAACATATCTTGTTTCAAGACGATTTGGGATCTTGACTATTTCATAGAGATAAACACGGGTCAACAACTTGATCGATCAGTCGTGAAAATGTTATACATAAAAACATAATTTTGCTCCTCACTATACCTTTAAGCATAAATCTTTCCAATTGCTTTTTTTTTCTCGGGGATCTCTTGAAGACAAGATAAATTGGCTTTCTGAAAAAAAAATCTTTGCAAAAGCAACAAAACATTTTGTTGGTTGTAATGTCAAACACAATGCCGAGGTAACAAAGACATCCTATAAAAATTTTTGTTACATTATAGAAATTTTTTTTTGATAAACACATGAAATTGTAAAGGACTGCATATTATTTGATACAGAAATTGTAAGAGTACTTCTTAAAGGCTTTGATAAATTCAGTAATTTGTTCTAAAATTTTTTCAAGTAAAATCAAAACGTACTTGCATGAGTTTGAAATAAAGTGCCCAAGAGCAAGTTTAAATTAATTTTAGAAAAATAATACTAATTTCAGTCTGGAGCTCAGTAAAAAAACTCTTTGCTACCATCCTATCCTGCACTTGATAAATTAATATCTGAAATCATGGTAGCTTTGTTTTTATGACAATAAATGCAAACAAGGATCATTGATGAAAGGAAATCGAAATTATCTCATAACTGGGTAACCTATTTTGAGTTGGATAAATTAATAGTTTTAAAATATAATCCAAAATTATGAGTTTTAATACACTGCTGACCACACAAAATGCAACACCATGAAGGACCAGATATCACATCGAAATTTATTTGGCAGTAACATGTTGTACAAAGATCAAACGATTAAAATTACAGCCTCTTGTGACGTGTGGATAATGACAAAATCAGTAGTTCAGTGTAGCCGCCATTGTTGGTTATTACCGCTGCCACACGCCTCGGCATAGAATCAAAGAGGCTTTGGATGTATCATTGGGGTACAACAGTCTCTCCATGCGACTTCCACATATCGCCAAAGTTGATCTGATGTAGCGGCGGATGGTGTATCCAAGGCCACACACAAAGTCGTTGCGCAAGCATGGATCACACGTTTTAGATTGGCGATAGTTCGGGAAAACAGGTCAAGGAAGCAATTCAATCTGATGGGTAAAGAACTCTTGAACATTGCGTGCCACGTGTGGTCACGCATTATCCTGTTCGAATATGGCTGATGGCAAGCGCTGAATGTATGGGAGAAGGACGGGCTAGAACACCTCAGAGATGTAGCGCTGGCTGTTCAGTGTACCGGCAATGAGTACTAGAGGAGTGCGGCAGTGAAAACCAATACCACCGCAAACCATGATACCGGGTGCAGGACCAATGTGGCGATGCGTAACGCAACAGTTCAGCAGTCCCTCACCACGGTGTCTCAAAACTCGAGTCCGACGATCGTGAAGTTGCAGGCAGAAGCGGGATTCGTCAGTAAACACAATGTCGTTCCATTTCGTAGTCCATGTCCGCCGTTCATCGCCCCATTGGTGGTGCAAACGTCCGTGGTTTCCAGGCAAGAGTAAACGAAGCAATGGACGCCTTGTGGACATTACACTCAGCTACAAACGGCGTCGAGTTGAGTTAATATTAACGTTGCACTGTTCAGCTACACGAGGGCTTTTGGCGACGGACCACGTAATTTTGAACCATGGTCAAGTGACGTGGACGACACCTGAGCTGGCACCCCCCTCTCCTAACTACCACACCAACGGGAGGACGTTTCAGCTATCGTCAGATTTAACGTGCATCGCTGCCCTACACGGCGGGTCTTTAGTGGTACTGGGATCGAACTCATGACATGCCTACCATGGTTGGATACCTTAACCACTGGGCTACCGCAGCCCTACAAACGGCGTCGAATGGTACGAGCAGAAACCGAATGATGCGCAAGACTGAATCTGTAGTGCTATAGTTCGTGATGTGGCTGCGCGATCCATTCACACAATTCGCCTATCACGGGTAGTGGTGTAACAAGGTGGGTGTGATCGGCCCCGTCGTTTTCTCCTGCATCCAGCGATGGCAGATCCACATCAATTTCTTGGTTTCGTCCAACACGTTGACTGTTTCTCTCAAGGATAATCCGCAATCCTTATCGGCTACTATTCTTCCTCGGTCGAATTCAGAAACTTGGTCAAAAGACGCTCGATGTCTTCCACAAGGCATAGGTAGACAGCTTACGCAAGAAAAAAACTTCAAATCGCCAATCTGGTCTCCCCGTATATAGCGCTCGTGTCTGCGCTTTAATGCTAAAGATTTGCATATTTCATCACCGCCAACGCATGATGTAAATTTTGCATGCTTCCTTCAGGGTGCTGCATTTTGTGTGCCCAGCAGTGTATTTTGATCAATCTTCCGCTTCTTCAATTCCTTGATTTTATTGCGCTTCCCCCCAACCACATATCCTCATGTTGTGGCCAGCGTGAAATAGTTTTCATACATGTGACCCGGCAGAAAAAGGTTGAGTACACCTGAACTAACCCATTTCACACTTGCTGCAAATTTATTTGTTTACTAAGCACCGATAGCCTCTTTAACATTTACCACACTTTTCTAATGCTAATTGTTCTGCTGCCTAATTCCTCAATGCCATGAAAACTTACTGAAGTTAAAAATGTTATTTTAACTATTGAAAAAAAATTAAATGAGACTTCATCGCACCAGACTTTCCACAACGTTAACTGCCTTTGATGCATACATAAATGAACATAGTGAATAAGCGTTTTATGAAAATAAAATTGTGCTATTAGAGCAAATTACTTTCTCATCTAAAAATTAATTTGAATAACACAGCACAACGAAAGTAATTATCGTATTTCATATATTGGGTATAAGGGAAAGTTCTCTCGTTTTCGAACATGTGCACTTTTCTGAGTTGTTGATCTTTGTCGCAAGAGTTCGGATCTGATTGAGACTCGTTTAAACAGTTAGATTAGTATAATATTCATAATTAATACATTTTAGTCGATTTTTTTAAATGTAAAACTGCCAACATGAATGAACAAAAAGTGCACTCGAGAAATCGTATATTGTTCAAGTTCCAAAAAAGAAAACGCGAAAAGGAGGTTAAAATAAAACTTGTGTGACGTGTTTGGAGAGGAAGCAGTAGCAGCTCAAACATGACAGAGGGTTTGCATGATTTTTCTTTCAAAGATGAACCCAGATCCCAAAGACCCTCAGTTACAGTGATGAAGTCTTATGCAGTATGATCAGGGCAAATCTCCATTAACTTCCACAGAAGTGGGCTTCAAGCTCAGAATTCATTAGAAAACTGCTTTGGATTACATTACAAGGCTTTGTTTTGTGTCCAAACTCTCTGTATAGGAGCCACATGTATTATGCGGGGGATAACGGACAGAATTTCAACAGGTTTTTCAAACCTTGCTCGTCTCAAAAGGGACCTGTCTTTGGACAACTTGGTGACTGAAGTGGATAATCTACAAATATGTGGTAAGAAAAAAAGCATGTTTACAATGGGGAGACAACACCACCCACATCTGAAGTTAATGTGCATGAGGTTATGTTGTATTGTTGGTGATGATACAGTAAGGGTATAATGCGCCATGAGTTACTAAATAAAAATGAAACAACGATTACTGTTCACAACTAGAAGGTTTGAACAAACGAATCCAACAAATTATTTAGCCAATAGAAAGGGTATGATTCTTCATCACGACAATGCTAGACTACACAAAACAAGACACACTGCATAAAAAATTTCAGTTGGTTTGGGATATTTCACATCAGCCAGCATAAACTTCTCATATCGCACCACCATCTGTTCAAGTTGCTGCAAAACTAATGAATTAACTAAACTAAATTATGAGGGTGTCTAAATGGCACTGAAACAGTACTTTGCCTCCAAAACAAGACTTTTATTCCAGGGGGTTAAATAAGCCGCCAGACAGTTTTAACTAACAAAAGAAATTACATTTTAGAGATTAAATTTTAAATAAAAAGTGAAAAAGTTTCTCTTCAGAAAAAAACAACAAAACTTTCCATTACACCCAACATATTCTTTCAGCAGATCCAAGTTACCTATCTGGGTCGATTTGATTTTTTCATAGCATTGCACTCAAGTATCGTGTGGACTACTGGTGACTGAACTCTATCAAGTGACAAGGAAGACACATGAGCTGGTACATCATTCGTCAAACTTCCATACCAACATAAGAACTTTGAGCCATGACAAAATCAGTGAGCATTTGCCCCCTACAAAGAGTTTTCAGTGGCACCAAATCTTGAAACCAGGACATGTCAACCCCAGCACAAGTTTGCAACCATGACCACCTGAGAATTGGGCTTAAGCCATTTTTGGGCAAAAGGCACATTTAACATTGGGGCCAGGTTTTGAGCCGTTAAACCTAAATCTATGACAACACTGAAAGATGAACACAATGTTTAATGCTCTGCAAGTATATATACAGCATATGCTTTACATACTTCGTACTTAAAAACTGTATTTACTTCTCGATTAAATAATTTTTTTCATACATTTTATTTTCAGTAATTGGGCTTACAATTTAATGGCTTAACATATGTTTGGAAACTGAGTATGTTATTTAAATTTTTTTGTATGAAAACTGGGATCTACACACAGCCCTATGTTACAATCCTTGTCACAAGTAATAACTCATTTGCCATTTTCGACCTTTTTACAGGAATGTGAAAAAACAAAAACTAAATTTTCTATTGTGGATGATTATATAAGAACTTTCTTTTGGTGCTCCACAAGCTCATTTTAAGGACCGCCATACAGCATGCCTTTTAGAAACATTCCTCTTCATGTGAATGAGTTATATTTCTCATTTCAAGTAGGTCAAATCTTCATGTATCTTAAATCCTATGGATGTACAATGCCATCATGCACCAAAAGTTAGAATTTAAAAATGTGCTGAGTAGCTAGCATACATACGATAGCTGTGGATAAAAGAGAAAAGACTGTCATGTTAATGTGATGCCCAAGAACCGGGTGAGTTTTTTTGCTGGCATGTATACAAGATAACTGATGTGAAGGGGTTAGACCAGAGATTTCCAAAGTGGGTAATGCATACCCCAGGTGGTACATTATAATTCTTCAGGGTATGCAAGGAACTGGGCTAATTATGAGTATATACATGTAAGGATAATTAAATTATATTAAAAATTAAATTCCCTATCTAGCACTTGACTCTATCTTTCTCCGTTCTCATATTCAAGTATCAAACTAATCGCCCATTTATTTCTTCCGAACATATGGCCTAGCCAATAAACATGTCTAATTCTAGAGAGAGATTGTTAGATTTAATAGTCAACATATGTCAGCATTAACCTGCAAGCACCATCTTCAAAGCAGCGACACTTACCAGATGTTTTTCACGTGAAACCCCCACCATGGCGTGTTTTTTACTCCCTGCTCTTAGCTTCAGAATGGATGTAGACACGATGGAATAAAGATATCTTTTTTTTTAAAACCTTAATCTGATTCTGTCTTTAAAATCCTGACATACATATGTAAAATAGGGCACTAACCAATATTTTCATTTTAGCATACACAATCAAAAGTTTAGAGACCACTGCCTAAAACAACTGAGACAGATGGGAATTCCCTTCCAGCTGAGTTATGAGATGCTTCAATTCTACCTTTGCTAGTGTTGGTTCGAGGAAGAAGAGGTCATTAACACAGACACAAAATACCAAACGTTTATGGTAATATGTTAGTCTTGCAAATTAAAAAGAATTACATTTCCAGATTTCTTTAACTGATCCCCTTACCACCACTCTATTAACTCGACAATACATATATATTACAATATGTAACCTCACAAACTCCCCCTCCTCACAGAAAATACACCACAGTTCCAAGAGCTATTCCCCAAGCTTTAAAAACATATTTTTCCTTCTTAAGTACACACATATTTTTCCTTCTTAAGTACACTATCAGCAAAGTTACAACTCACTAAACTATTTTAAAAAGCACTTCAAAGAAAATTTAGTCATCTTCTAAACATACACTAAGTAAATCCACACGCAAAAGAACAAATGAATTTTATTATAAAATCAACTACATATTTTTTTATTTGTAGTTGTGATGAGCTTAATGAAATACTTGAGTATCACTTCAACTTATATTAAACTATATTAGCTTCTGGTCTTCAAAATGAGTCATCAGTTTGAGAAATTTCAATCACATTGATACAATTCAATTTCATAATGTGGTAATAAATTTCCTTTTACAATGCTATACATAAAAATAATGCTTAACTATTCTTTTAAGATACTATTATAATATTGTTTTGTATAGAGAAAATTATTTTTTTCATTTTGTAAGCAGTCAACTATAATACAGACTTCCATCAAGCCATAAATTCATAATTTATGTACATTATACAGATTTAATTTGAGGATGATATTCTTTTATGAAATTAGATGTTTCTAGTCAAGGATGTCAAGGCTTTTTGCTTGAAATTTTCTGACTTATGTGACAATCTGCTCCTGAGCCACTTGAATAAGCATTAAGTAAATTTGATCTTCCTAATTTCCTACACCCTGGAAAAAATATACATATAAAAAATTTCCAGAGTTGATCAATACTGCTTGCTTTAAAGATTCAAGCAACTTTGATTTATTATGAATGCCTGCATGTACAGGCCTTGTTTATCCCGTAACAGCAAAACTTCTACCTTTGAAAATAAAGGGCAAAAACAATAAGATGCATACATGACTAGACATTAAAAAAAACATCAATCCAGTTAATAATTTTTATGTAGCTTAAACAATAACTACATAACTAGGCTATTTGGAAAATAAATCACTTATAAATAAGAGAAGCATCTCTTCAAAAAAAAAAGTCATTAAAGCACTACATACAGGAATTGTTTAACATGAAAATTAATTTTTTATCACATTTTATGATTAGAAATTCAAGCACAAAGAAAATTAAAGCCATTGAAATCACAATTTTTGCAAACAATTACAAAAATATTATAAAAGTCAAAGTTATCTCACAATAACAAATTTTGATTTATCCTTGCAACCATATCACTGAACATTCATGCCAGTAATTATTTGGGAATTAACTATTCCCATAAGTAGCAAGACATTTACATGAATGACATTTGTTTAATCAGATCAAAACTATGAATGAAAATAAGGCATGAGTAAATATCTTGACCACAATGCTGTTATACTTAAGACTTCAATGAACATTCTAGGTTGCAAATTTAACTAACATGCCCAAGTGGATAAGGTTAAGTACACAAATTTAAAGATACATTGATGCACTCCTTGCAATATTCATTGCTACCTGGATAAGTCTTTGAAAAATGTGCATGACAGGATACGTACTGTTTAAAGACTACAAGGGAGTATTCTCAGGAATTTTAGTTCATTGATAACTGAAGTCTTTCATGGAACAGTATTCAAATAAGGATTTGCGTAGAATTGAAGGCTTCAGTTGCAAGTTAAGATTATTAACTACACATTTTTGGCTGGAATTAAGCTGTAACCAAAGATGGGAAATCGTTCCAGTCATCCACTCGTGGAGCAGACTGTTGGCTAGATTTGCCTTTCATGCTTCCACGGTAGCTTCGGCCACCAACAGCCAAAGCAGAAGCAGGTTCTCTACGATCATCTCTGTGAATATCTTTGCCCCAAGTTGAGCCTCGTTCATTTCTTGGTCCAATACCTCTAGAGCCACGTCCTCTTCCTCGTCCCCTACGAGAATCATTGAAATTTATCTGAATATCTAAGAGTTGTCGTTGGCGGCGACGGGGAGCATATTCCTCTTCCTGAAATAAATCATAATAATTTGTTGATTAAAGAATATTCACATAACACTTCAAAGTAATTAAAATATATTATATTGTTAACTCCATCACCAATGAACATGTAAAATGGAACACAGCTTGAAATGAAGATCCCGTAAAAGTTAGTCAAGCATTCTCAAAATCTTTCTTTCAAATGGGCAGCATTTTGGCAGATTAGGCTTGGCAGACACAGCAAGTCCCCAAGTGTGGGTGAGTGAGTGAATATCAACATTGCACTGTTCAGCTACACGAGGGCTTTTGGCGACGGACCACGTAATTTTGAACCATGGTCAAGTGACGTGGACGACACCTGAGCTAGCACCCCCTCTCCTAACTACCACACCACACCAATGGGAGGACGTTTCAGCTCTCGACAGATTTAGCGTGCATCCCTGCACTACAAGGCGGGTCTTTATTGGTACTGGGCTCGAACTCATGACAAAGCCAGCCAAGATCTGATACCTGTACCACTCGGCTACCGCGGCCAACCCCAAGTGTGGGAACCATTTCATTAGTGGTACTTACTATCCAGTGGTGTGTGTGCGTGTGTGAGGCTCCCACTACCAAATTTTATATTACCATTCACCCAAAAATCTATTAGTTCAATTCAAGCTCGGATCGAATGCTAGATAGTGCTGTCATTTTTTTTTGCCAAGTAACAGACCTAAACTGACACTCAATGGTTCTTTTACATGCCACATAATCATATGACATGCATGCCTAAGATTCTTGCATGCAGAAAATCTATCCACTCCAGTCAGGATTGAACCTGGAACCTTAAGCTTCCAAGATGGGCACGCTGCTTCTAAGTCACCAAGCTGACTTCTCAAAACCTTAAAATGCTTTGATTGATTGAATATTAACGTCCCACTGTTCAGCTACGTGAGGGCTTTTGTGGAGTCTGGACCACGTAATTTTGAACCATGGTCAATTAAAATGCTTTGAACTAGTTGTTCTAAGAAAATACATTACATAACAGTCTAAAAACTAATATGATTATACAATTGAAAATATTTTTCGAAAATTTGCTTCATTAACTATTACCAAATAGAATGTTTGGCACTTATCAATTAAAGGACCTTGAAACCAAATATGTACAATATCAGGGCTGTGGAGTGGGACATTTTAAATAAAAGGAGTCTCAAAAAATTGATACACTTGAGTTATTTTTTTTATAATGAATTAGATACTAAGAAATATTAGGATAATGTTGAAAAAGCTAAGGCAGAATGAATGAAATTAAAGAAATAAAAGCCTTTAGATATAATGAAAAAATACACATGCAAACAAGATATCTACTTGAAGAAATAGAAAAATATGATTGCTGTTGCAAGACACCTCTTTTGGAACTTATACAAACCTATCCTGAAAAGTTAAAGGTAGTCCTAACAGTAACAGCTCTGAAGATCATGATCATATGAAGATCAACTCTGGATCCACGGTCCTCTACTAAAACTCTTACCGAAGCTATACACATTTTTCATATATTACTAATGCCAATTATTCCATTTCATAATAAATGCTTATTAATGAAAATAATCTGCTATGCCATAGATTTTTTCCCTATAGCACATCTGTTACTTTTATATTAAAAAGAAATTAGCTGTAACACATGGATAAATGTTTACATATATATGAAGGAGTAGGAAAGTTAAAATTCCAGGAGTCAGAACCAGAATTGGTTATTTTCCCTACAGACTCCGCAGACCTGCAAAATATTGGGCGAGCCCAAAAGTTCAAACCAATTTTATTGAAGAGAAAATAAATGCAAAATGTGATTGCATAATCACAAATGCTATCTATGACCTCTTGCCATCTTTCTGGTAGGAGAATAAATCCCACGGCAGTAATATTCTGGTGGTTTCGAGTAAAAAAAATGTCTTGGATGGCAGTTTTCACAGTATCAAGATCTGGCTGAAGGAATTGTTCCAACACACAAAATAGGAGTTAGTCAGTTGGTACCAAGTTAGGAGAACATGGAGGGTAGGACAAAATCTCCCAACCAAAGCCCATTAACTTTTGGCAAGCAGCATGTGAACTGGCGTTATTGTGATGAAGGATAACATCAAGACGATTGATCAGACCTGACCACTTTGCTACCAAATTTGAATGCAGCCTGTCAAACTGAAGAAGTAAAAAGCAGCATTGATGGCTTGGTTGAGGGGCAAGACCTCCCAGTGAATTATTCCCTGCACATCCCACCACACTCGATACCTTCTTAGGACGAAGTTTAGCTTTCGAAGTCAATGCACGCCGATCAGAAGGGTGACACAGTCCTACAATGCTTTAAGTTACAGCACATAACACACTTCTCATCTCCTGTCTCCTTTTTGTACAGGGACAGCAAAGAAACACAGGTGGCGATTCGGACATTCCATTTCTTAGCTGTCGGGTTATGTGGAACCCACTGATCTAACTTTCACATAAAACTCAAGTTAACCAGCCATCTCTTGACCATTGGACATTGAAGGTTTCTGCTAACTTTATTACTTGGTCAATATTGTATAGTCTATCTTTCTTTGTTACACTATTAATTTATTGGGCATAGGAATCGTGAAAATAAAGATAGCGATAAAAACTAATGTCGTATACCAACATACATCATGGCTTATTTTTGCTAATATTATAAACAGGTAAAAATGATGAAATTCCATTATAAGTTAACTTTTTGTCAGGACATCTGTAGAAAACTTAAAACAGATATTACCATGTTCATACTGGTACCAGCTGAAAAATACATTCATCTCCCACTGAAGAATATATTTGCCATTAAACAATAACAATTATTTGAGCTGCTAAAATATACAGGTAGAAATCAAAAGATCAAGGATAAATTTTGGAACTAAGTTAAGAGTAGAATAATACAACGTTTTCTGAAATGCTCACATAATTCTATCACTTTTTAAAATTATTAACATTTGTTGAAAAGTCTACATTTTGCAGTAATGAGACTTACACCCAAGATTTAATTATGTACAAATAAACAGACTCAATTCATTTGTAAAAATATCTGGTTTTATATTTCAATAAATGTTAAAAATATTCTTGAGAAAAACTATCAAAATTAATATCCACACTTGGCAATTTTGCATCTTTGTTAATTTATAATTCAAAAATCCTGTTTCATTTTTTTTTTTTTATTTCTGCAATACAATTTTCATACACATGTACAAGTTGCTTACATTCAAACCTGACATTAACATAACCTGTAAAGATAACTTACATCTGTATCATCATCCTCTTCCTCTTCTTCCTCCTCATCCCTAACCTTTTTCTTCAAAACATACAACTTCTTCCATTGGTTTTTATCTTCTCCCTCTCCAGGTTTACGTAGATTATATTTTGGTACAAATCGTTTAGCTTCTTGCTCTCGCTTCCACTCGTCAAGTGTCATTTCCCTAACACTTTGTTCCGGGCGTTCTTCAGAAACAGGCAAGTTCTCTCTGAAATTGAACAAATATAAAAATCAAAACCTACTGAATTATTGAAATCATCAAATACTGAAAAATGAATAATTCATAACAGCAAAATCTTAAACCCACTGGGCATACTTACATATCTTAGTACTAATTAAAAATACATAATTTAGAAGACCATGTAAAGTTGAAACAATATTCAAAATCTAAGAGGTGATTTTAAATTGTTATTTTTGTTTATTTTATATATTTGCTAATTACTGGAAAAACTAAGTGCATGATGCATTACAATCTAAAGGAACTAGTATATCTTGTGTTAATGAAACTTTCTGACATATAACGCACACCGGTACTTTCAAGATGCTTTTTTAATTTAGTTATATTCGCCACATACTACTTTAGTTATATTCCCACACACCCCTTTTTTACAAAGAAACAAATATTCATATGCAATGCTTTTATGTGTAGAAGTTATTCATTTGAGATATCATCCAGGGTTTTATGCAAAATAGATGACTTTTAAACGAATATTTACTTGAACATAACTTTTATTTAAAACATTATTAAACTAAGCTTGAAACAGACACAGTAGTTAGTCAACTGAGCTAGCTAGCAGTAGTGAGATTAACAAGCTTCGAGGGAATAAATTTAAGTTCACAGGGTTGCCAAGCTGGTTCACCATCTCGCCAAGTTGCTGAAGCAGGCAAGACTGTCATGCACCACAAATGGGCTAGAAAGCAGTTTGAATTCCGAGAAAACAAATTATTGATTTATCAGCACTAACCCTGGCCCATAATGTTTGTTTATGAACATATTATTGGACAAGCATAAGATCCCTGTGTTGGAAAACATCTGCCTTATTCACCCACCACCTGTGATGTGACTTTCTATTCACCAAAGTGAACTCAGAGAAGAGAAGATGATAAAAGACAAGGTGAAACATGCTACCTGAAAATGACTCTCTACACTATTCTAACCAATAGAAAAATTTACAGTGGGAAAGGAATAGCAAAAAATATATCAATGAATAAAAAAAATAGATTTTATTACTAATCTGGGATTTTTAGCATTATATTACATTATGGTAAAAATTTATGGTATATCATCCAGGCAATCCTCAGGATATAGATTTAAATCTATTTGGCAATTATTAAAAGCAATATATTGTTTTAGTCTCCAAAAAGTAAAAAGGCCTAAACTCATAGTTGTGAGATAATGTTTTCTTATGTTAAAACTGGAAGCTGCCATTCGAAAACAAGTCTCAAAAAAAAATTTAACATATGAAAAAATAATGAGTTGAACATATTAATTTGCAGGGCTTTAAATAGGGAGAAATGGTCTTAATTTGCAAATGGCACTTTGCAAATAATGTAGTGTAATTGAAACCTTTATATTGTTTCAAATACTACATATATTGTACAAAATGCAACAAAAATTTCCTACTTATTTCGATACTTTCCAAATTAATGGAGTGTACGCTATTTTCTTTAACATCACTGAAATACTTCTCTTTTCAATTGCTTATCTATAAAACCCAATCTGTTGTACATAATAAATCACAATATCAGAATAAGTAAAAAGTTTTCTGCAAAGGGGACACAAAAATAGTATAGGAATGGAGCTGGCGACGATTTCTAAAAATGTTTGGTATTGAAAACAAGATTATTCAAAGTGGTCATAGCATAATAAGTGAGGAAATGGTTTAAAATCCTTACGCTTCATCACGTTAACTAAACACTCGAATATTACCGGGATATTAAAAACAGATTTTTCCTTTACAATTAACTGATATTTTACTGTAATTGAGTTATGTGAAAGAGAAAGAGCAAAATAGTACACAAAAGTGTTAGGTTAGAGTTAAGTAGGAAACAAACCAAAACATATTCACGTGCTCTCCTCATCATGTGATCATGACGTCACATGAATCAACCTCATTAAACAAAAGATACTGCCTTACTACAGATAATTACTACAACTCACCCTAGTTAGGGGAAATGTTATTGAAATCTAAAACTGATTTTTTGGAACATTTAAGACCTCATAGAAAAGATCTACCGAAGGAACTAAAAACAAAAGTTTAAAAGGGAGACTTATTTGCTTATCAGAGTTAAGAGAATGATCATGCAATGAAGAGATAGAAAATATGTTCATTTTATAAGCTCAATTCATAATCCTAAAATCGTAAGTCCCAAGTAAATTGAAAAATGTGGAAAGAGAAGCCTCAGATTACTTTAGATTATAATAATACGATGGGCGGTGTAGATCGCATAGATCAGCAAATTGGATACTATGGCGTAACTCGATCTCGTCAAAGGAAATATTACAAGAAAATATTTCGTTGTTTATTGGACATAATTTAATACTTTTCAGCGGTGGAAAAAAATGGAATAAAAAATCAATTTTGGAATTCAGAATTGAACTAGCTGAAAGAATTGTTGAAAAATATCACACTCAGACATTTGAAATCAAAACCTGCCGAAACAGTTTCAAATAATTTAAGATTGTCAGCACGCCACTTTCCTAATTATATTCCACCAACAGAAAAAAAGAAAGAACCTACTAGACAATATGTGGTATGTTGCAGCAAAAATAATGCCAATGAAAAAAGAATTCACCATGAAACACGTAGTTATTGCAAAGACTGTAATGCCCCATTATGTGCAATTCCACGTTTTTAAGTACATCACACAAAGAAAATTTTTTAGGTAGTTACTGTATTTAAAAATGCTTCATAAAGTTTTACATTAGTTGCATTCATTTAGTACTTACAATTTAATATTTGTCTTATATTTGTAAAATTAACTATTATTATTTATATAATTGATTACACAATCATTTATAATTTACTATTCAACAATTATCATTTATTAATTATTTTAAAGAACATTAAAAATGTCATTTATGTACTACAAATACTTTAAGAATTCTTTAAAACGCATGAGGCGAGCTATCTACAGCATCGCCAGAGAAGGGTGATATTTTCTGAAGAACGGCAAGGGAAAACAGCTGCCACTTTTGACTACAGTTAACTCATAATACTGCGCGAATGAAGTAAATGAAAACTGTTCATTTCTCTAACCGTCAAAGGGTTAAAGCAAATCACTGATCAATATATAGAAATATTTCAACAAACTATTGCAATAGTTTGATGTTTGTCAAAAAACAATAGTTAATGCTCTCAAATGCATATGTTTTTAACCGATGGGTGCCTCACGAATTGACTGCTGAAGACAAGAGCAAGAGAAAAGCGGCCTGTTAGGATCTGCTCAGAGATCAGAGGAAAGAACATTCTGGCAGAATTTTGACCCAAAATGAAAAATGGATGTACTACAACAATACAAGCAGTGAAGGAGGCTCAGGGTTCGATTCAGGAAGTTCGATTGCAAGACGAACGCCAAATAACAAGGTGCTTTTCTGTATCTGGTGGGAGTGTCGTGGAATTATCTCTAAGGAGTACTTGAAAAGTGGGCAGACTATCAAAAGTACAATATGCAATAAAGTGCTAATCGAAGTTAGCGATGCCATTCGCGAAAAGCGTAAAAAAAAAAAAAAAAAAAAGAGTTCAGAAGGAAGGTTCTCTTTCATCTAGATAACGCTCGACCACATGTTAGTACGATACCAGCTGGGCACTACACCCTGGAATGGGATTTGATGCAACACCCACCATGCAGGCCAGACATGTTGCCTTTGGATTACTATCTGTTTTTACATTTGCAGATGCGTCTTGAGGGCACAACCTTCCATTCAAATGACAAAGTCATAAATGAGGTCAATCGTTTTCTGGTCTCGTGCACGCCACAGTTTTTCGCAGAGGGGATTGAAAAGTTGCCAAAACGCTAGCAGACCATTGTAGATTTAAATGGAGATCATTATCCTCATTAGCACTGCTGATTTTGTATGTATTTTATCATTTCACAAGATTTTTTCTTGGCGGAAAACTTTATACTCAACCTAATATTTCTATGTAATAAATATATAAAGTAACTCTTAAAAGAAGAGAAAAACTCGACATCTCACACAAAACATAGATTCTAAGTTTTTTAGTACACTTAAAATTTGTTTAAGAAAAAAACATGCCTTACTTTGATTCAACATGTTCAGTCAAATTATCTCTACTTTTCTCTACAGTAGCTTCTTTACCAGGACTGGAAATATCAAAATAAACACATTTACTATAAATTTCCAAAGCATTAACAAGACTTCATATCAGTTTTATACATCATATTATTGTTATAGCATGTTCAGAGTTCATACTGATTGAAAAGAAAGGCAACTTAGTGCATTCAGAATTTTGTAATTTTTTTTTACTCATATTTCAATAAAACATATATTAGTTTGCTTCACCATATTACTAAATGCAGAAAAATAAGTCGTCCAAGAAAAATCATCCCTATGAATGCCTTTTTACTCAACTTTATGACATAGAACGGTACAAGATACAAAGTAAACTTTAATAGTAACTTAACTCAGTGACGCGACAGCCTGTGAGGGCCAAAACCTACTGTGCCCAACTCAGTATTTGCGACCTTGGGCCCCGAGGTGCATGAGCAGATGTTCCGGTCAGGTGGTCAGTCTGAAGTGAAAACCCCCAGTGTTAAGTTCCCATGCAAGCTTGGTACTCATTTTATCAACCCACTGAAGGAATCAAACGCTGAGTCAACTTTGCCCTGTCCGGGGTATAAACCTCAGACCTGAGGCGTGGAAGCACAATTTGCTAACCACTCAGCCACTGGGCTTCAACCTTAGTAGTAAAACAGTACAAAAGAAGGATTATTGTACAAAAAATGTTGTGTATACCAGTGTGAACACGTGGTAGAAGTTAACTTCTTTGATTTGAATGTATTGAATTGTATAATTTATATTTTAAAGTAATCTTATATATAATTAACAAATTCATATTATTATCATTATTATTTCAAACTGTATTAAAAAATAATTAGGATGGAATAGGTATAAGCATATCAGCAAAAATTTTATTTTCAATACATCATACAAAAAAAAATTTTATTGTACGTATTTTGAGAAAAGTATCATCATTATTAGTCTATTTCCATTATGCTTATGGGTGTTTCAGTACATACTTTTATCAAAGGCTTGTGGTAACTAAAGTAAAAAATGTAGGTTTTGCACTCAATATCGTTTAAGTACCTCGAAAAGACTGCATCAATCGTTGTATTTGATTTTGTCGTTGATATTATTCTGTTTTGTAGAGATAAGGCGAAATTGTCTTTTAAAAATTCAATCAATTGTAGAGTTTTGTCTAAAGCAAAATTGACATTTAAATCTCCACTTAAAATCATAGATATTTTGTCATAATTTTTAAGTAAAGCAGAACCTCTTGATCTGTATGGTAATAATGATCAATGAAGGAACTCGATAATGCCATCCAACTTTTTTTCGGAGTAATTTATACTGCTACAATTATAATTTTTTGTCCATTATCTATTACACATTCAGCCAAGCACAAATTCCTCGCTGAAGAATGTATGGTACCATAAGTATCGGATTGACTGACAGAACAATCCATGGATAGAGTTATAATGTTAACAGCATCGCTAGAATTTTGATATATCGCATCTCCTCCTGCTCTTGTATTTGGTCATTTAAACTTTACAATGCAGTTAAAATTAGGAATAGATATATCACTTTAATTGTCTGGCCAAGTTTCTGATAAAACTAAGATATTTGAATTTCTTATTACTGAATCTTCTTAAGTCTACAGCATGAGCTGCAAGACTGGCAATTAAAAGTAAAAGTCAATAAGCCTTGTCTGTTCGTTATGAAATTAATCAAATCTTCATTGATAGTTTGTAGTTTGTTCAATGAAAGTCACTTAAATTCCTCTTGCAAATCAATTGTTGATGACGATCGTCTTCGAAAATGGTAAAATATTTTATTTTTTGTCGTAATATATAATCCTTCATTATTTGTATCATTTCCTTAAAAGAATTTTAAAACTGTATATCCAACAAACTCTCCTTAAAACTAATTTTTGACAGATTCTGAACCATTTATAAATCCCTACTTTCGGTAGATTAAAGACTCACGATTTTTTTTAATTTACAAAATTTATTGTAAGTTGACCTCTAGGTAACGTAAAAACGAAACGAAGTATGTATCGCAAAGCTAAAAGAGGAAAAACTTGTTCAAGTTGCTGTTGAATGAGGAAAGGGGGGTGCCAGCTCAGGTGTCATCCTCGTCACTTGACCATAGTTCAAAATGACGAGGTCCGTTGCCAAAAGCCCTTGTGTAGGTGAACAGTGCGATGTTAACATTCACTCACTCCCTCATATAAAGATTGCCAATTTGGCACGCAACTGGGTTCGTAAAATTGCGCTTTGTATTAAAGTTTTTATTTTTTTGATTGATTGAATATTAACGTCGCACTGTTCAGCTACACGAGGGCTTTTGGCGACGGACCACATAATTTTGAACCATGGTCAAGTGACGTGGACGACACCTGAGCTGGCACCCCCCTCTCCTAACTACCCCACCACACCAACGGGAGGACGTTTCAGCTCTCGACAGATTTAACGTGCATCGCTGCCCTACACGGCGGGTCTTCAGTGAGATTGGGTTTATTATTTTTTTTTTGAAGGCATAATTTTAAAGTTAATGGTTTGATATTTCACACATCCATTGAAAACAACGGTAATTTTCAACAAAAAAATGTAAGAATACTTTAGTAAAAAATACTCTCTTAAAATGGCTAATAGACGAAAAACACAAAACAAATTTTAAAAGCTGTAATTTTTAATCTATTTTTTCAATCTTTGAACAGATTACGGATAATACTATTCTACATACGGAAAAAGTTTTGTTAGATTATTTTTATAAGTAATGAAGTTATTAAATATTTAATTAAAATTTTTAGTATTTTTTGAAAAATCGTAAAAAAAAAAGATTTAGGCATTTTTTTTAATGACTGATTCTAAAAGAAAAAAGAAAACTTGTTTCGGATAAAATATCAATTCATCAACGCGAAAGGAAACTGAAAGGGAATAATTTAGAAACCATTTTTATAAAAGCGTATCAATTTTGACTCATTTTTAAAAAAATCATAAAAAATAGAAAATATTATTTTGTAAAAAAAAATATACCATATAGTGGCAAAAAAAATTATCTTTCCTATTCTGTGTCTGAGATAGATAGTATGAATTAGATGGCGTTTTTTAAAACGTGGGTAAAAATTTTTTTTAATTTCTTTCATTTCTTCCTTACGTTCATCGTGTAACCGTAACTGGTAACGCATAATGAAAATTTTTTTTTTACCCTGCCATAAGAAGTTAACTTCAAAAAGTTTAATTATTTTGGTAGCTCAATATGTTAGAAGTAAATTTGGGTAAATATAAAAAACATGAAATTTGAAATATGACTTCAAAAGGTAGATGAGATATACATTAGTAAATTCTGCAGAGTGAGTGTGTGAATATTAACATCACTTTTTAGCTACACAAGGACTTTTAGCAACAAACCTTGTAATTTTGAACAAAGGTCAAGTGACAAGGACGACACCCAAGTTGACACCCACCCTCCTATCTACCACATCAACGGGAGGACGTTTAACTTCACAACAGATTTAACGTGCATCACTCCATTACACATGACATGCCTAACACGAGTCAGTTACTTTGACCAATAGGCTACCATGGCCGTAAATTCAGCAGAAGACAAGTGGAGTGCCCTGCATAACTCTTCAGAACATACCCTGCATATTAAATTAGCAGATTTAAAGCTATTCAAATACACTAAGACATTTTTAAGTATCAGATTATAAATAAAAATTAATTCTTTTTCTCCTTAATTAGTTTTCAAGTATAAAGAGCAGAATTATACTACACATAACAAATATTTACATACGTTTTTAATTGGAAAGATATAAAAAATTCATTTTTGCTTTATAGGACTTTACCATAAAACCAATTTAATCTTGAGTTCTATGCATAATCTGAACTGGAAATTATGCATATACTGCATACAAAATTGTGCAAGGTAACTGGAAAAGTAAGCTCAACTTTTAGATAGCTGAAATGTTTTAACTAGATAAGACTATCATTTATATTCATTAGCACTGATAGAAAAAAAAATTCCATCAATTGTACAGTTTTTTAAAATCAATAAATTCTCTTTATTTTAAATATTAAAATAATTGCAATTTATAAAATGTGGCTTCAGATAAATTAAACATTTATTTACTCTTACTTGTTCACTCCCAAAGAACCATTCCAGGAATCAGTTTGCTTATCACCAGATGCACTATGAAGGGGAAAAATACATCAAAGACTAACATTTGGAAAATGAACTAACATTAAAATTTAAGAATGATCACAAAGTAAAAACATACTCAAACTCATCACCCATCCAAGTTGAATCTGATTCTTTCTTACGAGCACTGAAATTTAAAAATTACTCATTAATAAAAAGAACTAAGAGGAAAATAAAAAATGGAGCCTCAACAAACGTATATATAAAATAGCTTCTAAAAATATATTCGATATACAACAAAAAATGCATAAGAAATAAAGAATTATCACTAATTTATGCATTTTAATAGGATTGGTTGCTTATTTTCTGTTTATAAAAATACAATTAATCTATTTAATATTCAGCTAGAAAGTAAAACTCTGCAAATCTTATGCATCAATCATTTTTAAAAACTAAATTTATAAATTCACATTACAATCATTCACTTGCATGCACTAAAATAAAAAAATACAAATTGTTTCAAATAAATTTATACTCATTAGAAAACAAATTTTTATTTTTTTCTTCCTGCTTTAAATATATTGTGTACAAATCTTCAGATATTACTTTATATATATATATATATATATATATATATATATATATATATATATATATATATATATATATATATATGCTTAGGTAAGTGATTCTCACTCAAGTTTTCTAGTATCCATGCACTAACTAATGTGAGTCCAAGTATATATATATTACATGAAACTATTTCCATAACTTCCACTTAGGAATATTTTCTAGCCATTTGAATTATAACATCCACTTCAAATTTATCAATTGTACAAATCTACATTACCTCCTTAGTCTTATGAAACTGTTAATTTTCAATTTTTTACAAACATGCATAGTGAAAACATGTTTATTCTTTCTTCTGAATTATAACTAATTATGTTCACTCCTCAAACAGAAAATATTTTCACATTTATCATTTACTTTCCCAAATAAATGTGCATTTTCCTTCTTTCTTTCATTTTAGAGTAAAGTCCCTTCTTTCTTTGATGAATTAGTTTAAAATTAATCTGGAAGACCAGATTAGACTCACATTCATGTTTACCTCAAGAAAAGGCATTTTATTTCATACATATTACTAGTACTTAGTTTCAACTCTGTTGCAATGAACTTTTCGTCAGTCACCATTTCACCAATTAACATTTCAGAACTGTAATCAATTAGATTTCTACATTGTACACCTAGATCAGTGAACAGAGCCCAAATCAGATCATGATTTTTAACTTTAAAAGAAAATTTAATCAAGCGTAAACCAGATTTACCTATTTAACAGCTTTATTTACTAAATTTACTGGGTTAATTTGCAGTTACAAGGCGACAGCATAAATTTTATTAAAAAAGGACCATCGTTTCAGTGTTTTTGTGTGTGTACCAGAAACAAGTTAAAAGAATATAAAACTGGACATCGCAAATTTCAACAGTTTCTCAATTTGCCATAGACAATCAGCCAGAAAAATGACATTTTAACCCATGTTCCAACATTTAAATGCCCTTTAATCAGATTTTGAAAACAGGTTTGAAAATGCTTTGACTATAGTAATATCACAGTAGGGCATTTCCCACAGAGGAAGAGCTTCAGTGCACTTGCTAATCTCCAAAATAAAACAGAAAGAAAAAAAAGGTCGGTTACCACTAACCGAGGAGATTTAGAGTTAAACATTAAAAGATTAAAGCCAAATATGTTGAAAATTTATTATTGAAGCAACAGATTCATCCCAACCAATAAAAACATTTGTTTGTTGCTCAGTTATTTTATGTGTAACAATTACTTCATATATTTATTAAATTTTAATTTAATTAATTCACATGTGCTTCGTAAGTTTAAACACAGTACTAAACTACAGTTAGAAACAAAACTTTTAAAGTAGTGCTATTCCAGTTGTCGAAAACATTTAAGTTGATAAACTTGCAAAAATTTAATATTAGGAAAGTAGGTGTCTACACAAAACCGAAAAACATGACAAGAGGTCTATGAGACAAAAGAAATTTGGGAACCTCTGACCTAGATGAAATAAAACATTTACTGAATTTTTTTTTTAAAATTAAAAAAAACGATTGAATTTTATAAAACTAGATTCACAACAAAGGTTGCAAAATGAATACCTAGAAATGAGAAATTTCCCACATTATAAACATCCCCCCTTCCATATTTCATTCTTATCCAAATATCAAAATGGATAAAAAAAATACCATTTTGTTAATTTGATTCGTTTTTACTATATTATGCAGTGCAAAAATGCCAGAATAGAATTAACTCTACTCCAATTCTTGTGTATTTAAAAAGATTAGTTTTGACACAGTTAATTAATCTTAATCTGTAATACAATCTTAGAGAATGATTTAAAGCAGTGGTTTACAAACTGTAGCTCCATCTTAGGGAAATATTAAGATATTTGAAAAAAAGATTCCCCTAGTTGCAAAAAGCACAAATTCAGTATTACATTTCTACAAAATTAATGACAAAAAAATAAATACTTGCACAAAAATTCTGGAAGCAGCCTAGACTGAATGATTCATTTGCTTGAAAACACAAATTAAAAAATATATACCTATTATCTCTTTCTTGTAAAAATACATACATTCCTAACTTGTTCTAAGGGAAATCTTTCTAATATTGTCACTACAACTACACCTGTAAATTAAAAAATAGCAGAGAAATTTTACCTTTTAGCCCTCCCCCACGTAAAAGCTTTTTAGCATATCAAGGAAAAAATTTAAAGTAGAACTCGGAAACTTACAAAAAATAATGGAAATAGCATTACCAACAAGATGTATCAATGCATATTTGAGAATAAAATGGTTAATTCTGGGATTAAGTTTGAAATGCTTTCAATTATAAAACTGTTCAAAATTACTCCACATTGACAGTCTAGTTAAGATTCAAAATATTTTAACATCAAGCATAAGCTTCCAGCATAGGATAAGAGGGGAAAAAATAAATAGTTTACAGGGAATAATTCTGGAATAAAATTTTTATTCAAGACCAAAGGGTTACAACACCAAGGCAAAAATTCACTTAGAAATTTAGAAACAAGGACCATTTGCAACAGATCTCAAATCTGAGCCACATTCAAGTGACAAGGACAAAACCCAACAAACCACTTTCTAAATTTCTCCATCTTCAAAATGTGAGTAAGAGCTTTTGACAAATTTTACATGCATCAACCCTTCATACATAAGATCTTTACCAGAATCAGGATTCAAACTAATGATGACTAAAACAATGCTGGACACAAATGAAAATTCCAATAAATATGCAATTACATTAAAAATGTATGAACTCTCAGGAAATTAAGTAAAACTCAAGGTACAAATCAAATAGTCTAGGCAAAATTTATATGGTTTGGTGTCATGGCTACCACACACACAATGGGCATTTTAGTGCTAAAGGGCAAGTAATATTGTAGTGTCTGACTACCGTTGGTAGATTCTTTAAGAGTTTGTGAGATGTTCCCACATGAGGGGTAGAGTTAATGTGTTTTGGAGAGAGGGTTTTTTACCTAGGAGAGTACGGTTGAGGGAAGAAAAGGTCCCTTGTGTATTTCGGAAGTGAGAAGTGCTGAATTGTTTTGGGCAGAAGGAAATTGAATTCTTTTGGTGAGAGACTGACGCACAGGCGTGGTTTGGTGCAAGAAAGAAGAGATAAGTCTCTTGGGACTGTTTTAGCATGACTGACATTGTAGTTTGATTGTTATTTGAGTTGTTTTAATTATGTTTGAACTGATTTATTTGAGAAGTAATTAAGTTATTGCAAATATGGATACATTTTAAATTTGTTTTTAAATGCAACAGCAATTTCTGAAAACATTTAAGCACAAAAAATTAGAAATCTTACACTTATATCTAAATTACCAAATAAGTTTCAGTGACAAAATCTAAACATAAACCCAAATCTTTAGCAACACATCTTTTAAAAGAGAGCCATTAAATCCAAACTTAAAGTAATTATAGCTTGGTAGCAATATTTTTCTATAAATGCAACAATTTTTAAGATAACAACTAAAGATACAAATGGTTTGAATATCATGGAGTTAATCAATCTTTAAAACAAATGTATCATATGTTATTGCAAAGGATATATAACATGTGAGAAAAAAAATCTACGTTTACACTTGGATGGCAACAAATAAAAAAATCTCATTAGTGTTATTTCCTGTTATAATAAATTCCTTCAACAAAAATATAATATAATAAACTAATTGTTCACTATTATTAAATATTTTTATACAAAGCTTTAATGAAGAAAAGAAATACACTAGGAGTAAAAGCAAATATCAATACCTGTAATACATAAAAAATCAAAGTTAAGCTGAAAGTTTTGGGATTACTTTCCAAAATATTTTCTTTGATACAATTATAAATTAATACCAAACATAATGTGAAAAACTGATACTGCTATGATATATTAATAAGCAACTACAGCAGAATTACAACCTTTCTAATTGGTTCCAGAATCAAATAGCAATGAGCATGAAAAAAGCACAAATATAATTTGATAGAATCTAATTTTACTAAATAAAACTATTAGACTGAATTGCACACATAAAACACTTCAGTAACTCCTAGAAATCTAGTAGGAATCATTAAAACTTTTTTTAGTAAATCACTGCAAAAAGGTTAGCTTTTAATGCTCATAATTTTTTTTCTAATTGTTTAATTTAAGAAAAATTATGTTAATTATTTTCAAAACCTTAAAAATTTGTAATTTCATTAAATAAATACTTACTTAAATTCACTCTTCATATCTCCCCAATTATTTGATCCAGCACCATCTCTTTTCTCAACAGCACGCAATCCCCTATTTAAACAAGAGTAAAAAAACACCATTAAAAATATCTAGCATCATAAACACAGTTTAACAGTTTAAATATCACAATACTTACGTTTTATCACTTCCACTATGACGATCAAATTCTCTTCGTGGAGGACGGTTATCCTGATTGAAGAAACCCCCTCGACCACGAGGTCTTCCTCGTCCTCTAAAGCCACCCCGTCCTCTACGCATATCTGAATCTCTTTCTCTAAATAAGTATTTAAAAAAAACTATTTGTTTCAAAAAGTTAAAATTCACTTCACATTTTGCAATATAAAAATAAAAACAAAGAACCAAACAGGAAAAAAGGACATTTATAATGAGGAAGTTCTTCCTTTCTCCTTATTTTTACTTTTAAACATCCTCTGCTATAACTTTTTGCCTTGAACACAGAAAAAAAATAGGTTTTATAACAGTGTTATTTGTAGCAAATACAAGATGAAACAGCTCATAACAAATTCATTAAGTTCATATTTTAAAGGCACACTGAAGTATGACAAAATTTAAAGTTAGTAAGTATTTACTTTTAATTATTTTCTTATTTCAAGCTTTTACCTCTCCCTTGGTTTTAATTAATTTCACAAAAGGTATCAATTGCTCTACTTAAACTAATTTGAAAAGTAATGAAACCTAATAAAGTGTGTCTTTATTGAAGATGTCATTTCTTGGTTAAAAATAAAATAGATTCATACTGATTTGAATGTGTTTTCCTAATAATAAAAAAAGGATTATAAAAATTCAGATAAACAAAATTCTCTATTATAAGATAGTGATAAAAATTTCATTCTTTGTTTAAAAAATATGTAAAATTATCAAAATGCTAAGATCAGAGTTATAAAAAGCTTTGTGTAGAGAAAAATCTGTAAAACATGACTATTTTTTTTACTAGCCTATAATCAAGTTACTGCAAGCAGAATTCTATTGCTATCTTGTGACTAATTTCCGCTAATTGAACACGGTCATACATTGAGGTCAAAAGTACTAAAATTTCATCTGATAAAGTTTAAAATGGCAAATAATTTAGTCAGAATTTTACTTGTTCTCAGAAGTAGGTCCATGTTCTTCACGATTTCGGAAATTTTTCCTTTCTTCCATATCTTTAGATTCATCAAAACTTCTTGTGTTTCTTGCATTTCGATCAACAAATGGTCTTGATCTCGCTTTATTAGAAGTTTCTGTAAAAAAAAAAAAAGACAAGCACAGCATTAAATACTTGGGGACAGCAAAAAAATGTCAGTAAGAGCATGCAAGAATTAAATATTTAAAAACAAATGTCTAAATTGGGGGGAGGTCCCTTCAAAGCAGGAAAAATTCCACAATTCATTAAATGAAATCTAGGGATAAGACAATTTTAAAAAACAACTGAATCATCTTTGTTGGATATACTAGAATAGTTAAAGCACTAAGGCATCTAAAATAACCTTTTAAACAAAGTACAACTAAGGGATTAAAAAAAATTTGCAAAATACCAGTTAAAACAGTAAACAAGAAAACTTTGATTAAAGATTTTCATCAGCACTGCAACATGACATTTAGAAACTATTGTTTTTTAAAGAACTTTACCATAAATACATGCCACCTACTCTTAAGTTTCAAAACTGCAATATAACAAAAAAAATTTTTAAGAACTTTATATATTTTATTTTGAACAGTGATAACAACCTGTACAACTTTCCAAATCACTAAATGAATAATTTAATATTTGGCAGATTACTTATGATTTTTTTTTAAAAAATTGTCAATGCATTTACATATTAATAATCAGAAAACTTATTTTTGAATGTGAAATACACCCAATTAAAGGTAAAAAAGTTATAAGTGATTATTTTTAAAAGAATCAAAGTTAGTTTGAATGAAGATAAAAAGAATGAAGTTGATTTGAGTATTGTATATTTTTAGTGTATTGTCCTAATTTTCTGTGGACCATCAAAAATTTCACTGACCATTTGGCTGGCAACCATTGATTTAGAATGCATTTTATACTTTTCACCACAATTATAAAGTATCTAGATTTCTTTAAGAGAAGCAATTTACCAAAGGAAGAAACCTTTCATCTTTTAAATGAGTATCGATAAATGAGTATCAACCAAGCTTGCTTGGTGACTTAACACTGGGGGTTTCACGTTAGACAGACAACTTGATCGAAACATCTGCACCCCAGTACTTAAAAGTCAAGCAAACTAAGATATGCACAGTAAGCTTTGGCCCTCATGGGCTATTGCCCAACTGAGTTCATTTCAGTATTTTATAACATTTTAAAAATAAGAAAATTTACATATGATTACAAAACACAATCCTTTGTTTTTACTCAATTCAACTTTCCCTTAAATGAAATTAAAAATAATTTAAAAAAATTAAAGGTTGATTATTCATTTTAAGGCAATAATGAAGTTAGGACTTTCATCATAATTTTAAAACGGAACAGCTTTTTATATAAACATATTGAATATATATCAATATATATATATACTAGCTGGTATACCAGTTCTTCACACGGGTGAATTTAAAAATTAAAAAATACAGACTGAAGGATAAAGAAGTTTTTAATGAGTTAATTTTACGTGAATTGTATAAATTAAACAAAACAAAAAAGCTTTTTACATAACTCAGCTGAACGAAAAAAACATGTTTGCTAAATTTTAAATCTTTAGATATAATTGCGGATTTTTTTTATTGCTTTTATTATTTATGACGCCCCGTAACTTTCTTGACGGTCGTTTTTTGAAAACACCTACCTGCTCAGCTAAAGTAACACATTGTTACAAATTTTGTGTAATAAACGCTAAAAATAGTGTAAATAATTTTTATCTGGGAGTGTAATATGTTAATATTGCTTTCTGATGCATTTATTTTATATTAAATAGCTGTTACCCACGACTTCGTCCACGTGGAATTTAACACAAAAAAAGTGTTTATTCACTTCGCAGAGTTTACAAAAACTTTTCTTCTACTTTGTGAATCTATGTTTCTTTTTTGTTTTATTATTTTTTCCCTTTGCTTTTTGTACAGCAAGGGGTGAAAGGGACGCATGACCTTTGACAGTCGATGTGGTGAGGACTAAAATCTTTAGGATCAAAATAGGTCTAAGTAGCAAGTAGGGTGAAACGTGAACACAAACGAAGCCGCAAGGAAGGGGGTGAAAGGGACGGATTACCTTTGACAATGCAGTTAAGGACTGTAAAATCATTAGGATCAAGACATGAACGGGAAATGTCGCGAATGGCAGCAACCTAATCAAAGAAAAAAATTTGATATAACTGCTAGCAATCATTGAGACAGAAGGCTCGCAAAATAAAATAAACCCTATTAAATAAAAATAATCCCTATTGAATAAAAATAGTCCCTACTGAAATTAATAATCCCTATTTGAATCAGATATTGCTCACTATTTCATTGGTTTTAATTTTATTTTCTCGGAATTCTAATTTTTTTTTCTTCCTAAAATAAAAGTAGCCTAAGTTATTCCTTATAACATTAGCTATCTGCCAGTGAAAGTTTCGTCAAAATTGGTGCAGCCGTTTCAGAGATTAGCCGGAACAAACAGACAGAGAGAACGACAGACAAAAATTTTAAAAATTGATTTCTTCATGTAAGTACCGTATATGCTTTTAAATGCATTTAGTAAAAAGCTGTTAATTTCAAATTACAAACAGACACTTCATTTTTATTTATATGTATAGATAATTATCTACTATTGAAAAAGCAGAATTTTTTACAATAGGAAGAGGAGAAAGGCAGTAGTTTTAAAATTATTGCAATTTTCAAACTATCAATCTATCCTATGGTAGGAAGGAAATGGAACCTGTCTGCCACATGGGACTAATAAATATAAATCTTGCTTTAAAAGCTTAACTTTAATTTAGCGTATAAAGATTTAGACCAATGTCAGCAGCTGGTGCGGCAAGGGACAGTATAGGAACCGAGCATTCCACACATATTATATTAAACATATTGAAGCAAACAACTTGTTGCCATCATGCAAAAGATAAATACAGTAGATGGCGTTAGTATGAGACACGACAGTAAAACTAAATATTTTACATAAAATACATATAAAATAGAGAAATTGTAAATAACAATTGAATAATAATGAAAATATAACTTGAAAACAAAAATACAATTTGAACAACAGAAAGATACAATTCCATCCAAACACAACCACTGAGCTATTGGTAAACATTGTCAATTTTTTGGGCTCCCTTGAATTTTCACTTTAAGAGATTCAAGCTTTAAAGATAGTCATTCGTCAGTATATTTGGAAATAAAATTTGTGAGAGTATTACTTTCCATTAATATTTTCTTACTTAAATTTAATACAAGTGTTTAGGAAATTTACCTGGTTATATTTTTACACCCTACCTTGAAAAGTGGAACGATCTGATGAATGAATCTAGAATGAAGAATTGCTTACCGATTCTCATTTTACCTTGAATATTTTTTACATTAGAATAACATAGTTGAGAATCCTTGATAATTAACTCTAAGTACAAAAGTTGTGTTAACATATTGGCACCATTTTCAAATAAAATACTAGTAGGCAAACCAACATAAGTATGATTTGTGGTAATTGAATAAAAATTTTGATAACAAATGCTCTGGAATTTAAATTCAAAATAAAAAGGATTTATTTTCAAAGATAAATGCATATATGTCATTTTATAATCAGATAACTAAACTAAACTTTTATAATCAGATAACTCCTCAGATATTAAAAAATCCTATCCATTTCTGAGCATTAGCCCCTCACCTTATCGAAAATACATCAGAACTCACAACTTAGGCAAAATAAGGAAATACGATACAAAACTCAAGTCAAATGCACTTTTTCTTTATTTTTGTCTTTTACAAAAAGAAGTTTTAGCTGATAGGAAGGGGAGCTTCATTGAATCCTTTTTCTCAATCAAGTCACACATCACTTCAGTTACCAAGATTATGAAAGCCATTTAAATAAAAATATTTGATTGGTGAACAATAAAACAACATATCATACAAATTTTATTAATATCAAATTCACTCCTCAAAGAGTACTTTTCTATAGATAAATTTACAAAATCCAATTCAATTTTACTTGTTAAATAGTGATTTTATTAAAGGATATATAACAGGTAAGACAGAACAGAAAATACAGTTCTGAAAAAACATAATACATATCCTCATATAATGATTTTAATTACATTGTAGCAAAATAAAAAAATGTTGCATATAAATTTTTTATTATGCTAAATCTAACATTCTCATCCAACTTTAACCAGATTTTTCTGAAGAATTAAATGTAGTTAACTAAAAAATTCTTAGGAAAAAAAATATTCATAAAAATATTTGGTTGAATCCTAGGAGGACCCACTTTTTGTCGCCAAATTTTTTTGTCATCAAATTTTGAGCGATAAAGGTTACAATATGGTAACCCTTCCATTTCATCCAAAAATTTGGATTTTCAAATCACCTAAAAAGTGGCAACCCTAAAAAAGTACAACGTTTTTCGCCTTTTCCGAAAAAACGTCATTTTGACATTTGACTTCGTTTGAGAAGGTCTGCTCTCCACCGGTTGTCAAGAATGGCGTGTGAAAGGAAATTAATTGAAAGTGAGGCTACGACAGGTTTCTTTGTGCTCCTGGGCACAAAGGGGAAGAAAGAGACATTAGAATGGTGTATGAAAGCTAATTTAATTGCTTCTCATTATGAATGTCCGAGGTTTGAAAAAATATGCGTTTGTAAGAACGAAAGGGAACGGTTGACGGCTACGAATGGCGTTGCCGCAACCAGTCGAAAGATAATCGCCACGACGTTGTTCGGAGTGTGAGAAAGGGCACTTGGTTTAGCGAAAGCAAACTTGCTATAATAATTATCTTGCGTTTGACCAGATATTGGTTTGGCAAGAGCATGAATGCGTTCGTGGTGAATGACTTGAAAGTTAATAAGAACAGGTCACAAGTTGGTGGATGACAATTTTCATGAATTCCTTGCATCCATCGCAAGGGTGTATCCACCAACGGAACATGACGAAATGCAAGCGTAAGGTAAGTGCCATTTAAAATGATTGATTTCATGTATTTCTTCAATTTTATATTTGCGAAACGCCCCTTTCGTCCTTTTTTAAAAATGTAAATCATGTTGTACACACTGGTTTTAGAATGCTTTTTTAAAATGAATTTCATTGCTTTCTCCGTTTTTTCCTTTATATAATGATTAATTTAATGTATTTATTCGTTTTCATCTTTGCGAAACGCCCATTTCATCCCCCGCCGACGCATGCGCCTCCCAAGAGTTTTTCGTCATTGACGCCTTTTTGAAAACCTTCAATTTGGCGCTTTTTGGCGAAAAATTTTTGGCGCCAAAAACAGCAGCGGGTCCTCCTAGGATTTTACAAAATATTTAATTAAAAACTTAGCTTTTTCCATTACTTTTCACAAAATTCAATGGTTTTCTAAACTTATCTATAAATAATAAAATTTCTGCACAGAATTAATTTATGCATTAAGATTTTACATTATTCCAGCAAGAGATAAGTATAACTCATCAAGCCATATAGAACACAATCAAATTAAAATTCTGACACAACCAAAACACTTCACTTCAAAACATGGACAAAATACATGAATGTAAAATTTTATAGGATCCTTAATTAAGTTGAAAATATCTAGATAGTTGGTAAATGAATGAACCAATGTAAACATGCGCTCTAAACAAGCCCCTTTTTCCAAATTTTTATAAATCTCACATTACTCAATTTTAGATTTCTTAGTGATATTTTCTGCTAAAAATTACACATCTTGACATGTTTAAAAGAATGCATATTGAAAAAATTACAACTGCATTAAAGGTTATGGCTTATACATTGCATATTAATACCCAAATTAATAATAAAAAAATTAAATTAAAAGAAAGAATTAAGTTTTTTAAATCTCTGGGAACTTTTAAATATAAAAATATTTTAATACAAATAAAATCTGCCAAAAATTTTTTTTTTTTTTTTTTTTTTTTGAGTTTAGTTTCTAAGCATATTTGAATTCATTCAATAGATCTTGAGAAATTTAAACGGTTCACTCCTAGGAGAGCCCACACCCTTGGTGCGAATTACTTTGGTTAGCGATAATTGCGCCATCTTGGTAACCCTACTTTTAAACACTGCATATAGCAACCTTAACTATTTCTAGCATTTTTGTATTTTGTGGGCGTGCATTTCAAATTTCATTTTTTTTGTTGGGCTCCGGGCTGGCTGCGTGTGTGAGGGAATATACTTTAGAATTTTTTTACTTTGATGAATGCGAAAGGTAAGAAAGAATTGATTGGTGTATGAAGGAAGGATTGATTGGGCATGATGTAACATGGTCGACAATAAAACGCTTTCTTCAAAATCGTACCAGCCACGCCGAATGTATGTTCGACCATTACCTCGCAGAATAAATATGGCGGCGCTCACACGATCATTCACTAAACAATGAGACCTTTAGGGCTTTTTTAAAATCTGTTATGCTGTACCCTCCACTCGGAAAAGATTAGCAGTAAGAAAGTAAGTGCTGTTTTTATATTTTTTTTATCTTAAATGTTTAATTTCTGTATTGTTTACATATATCTTCATTACGCATCCACCTTATCCCACTATATTCCCTGGCCAACATTGTAGGTTTCGCTTGGCACCATCTTGTTCTGGGTTGGTGCTTTTTTCAGTTTGTCACCAAGGGTGTGGGCTCTCCTAGGATTTTACCATTTAAACTTCTATAGTGATTCACCTTATTTGTTTGAGAAAGTTAAAACACGTATCAGATGCAAGATTGGAGATCATGTCCAACATTTTTATTGGACCAACAGTTAAAGTTATTGTGCTTTCAAGTTATTCATTATTAATGATAAGGATAACTATATGTAATATCAAAGTAGGCAAAATATTATACAACTTACAATATTCTTGATAAAAAGAAAAGATGGCTAAAAGCTAGTATTAAAGATACTAGCTAAAAGCTAGTATTAAAAAAATTTCTGCCTCAAAACAAGTTTTGTAAATTTTATTTCAACAATTGCTTTTATAGCTAGTCAAAATTTATTACTCGATGGAAGACCATAGTCATTTTAATTTTAAATTTTTGACCATAGTCATTTTAATTTTTAGTCATTTCTTTCTGAAAGCTATCAGAAGACTTCAGAGTGAGGATATTGTCTTGATTTTCTCATGTTGAATATTTCATAGTCAAATGAACGGAATATTTTGCTTTTTTCTTTTATAAAACCTTATGTACTGCTAAAAGTATGCACATGAATTAAGAAACATTAACATAATATTTTGAGAATTCCTTTCAGAGAATGTTTGTTGTATAAACCTCCAGTGATGGTTATTGAACAAGAACTTCTACATAAAGTCGAATCTTTCCTGGGAATTTTAACAAAAAATTAAAACACCATATATGTTAGTATATAATCAATAATAGAATGATATTGTTTGCGATATTAAGCAAATATTTCCCAAGTGAAACATATATATAACCGTGGTTACAGATTTCAAAGAAAAATTGTATCATTAAAGGTTAGATGAGACCAATTATTTAATCAGGACTTAAATGAAAAATATAAGATAAAATGGATACTTTAAAATGTACAAGAGTTTTTATGACATTATAAACACAACAAAGTTAGTCTCCAGATTCACTGAGATCACATATTAAGACTAATATAGAAAATATTTTATCAAAAACTAATACCTGTAAAAAGTTAGAGCTGACCCTTTTCATTCAAAATAGACAGCAGCCCAACTCACATTTTTACAAGTTTATAACATCCAAATCTTTCAAACTTCGCCTTGCTTCACTGATTTTCTAAACAAATTACTATTAATGTAATTCTGAATAAAAAATAGAATAAGTTTTAAAAGATGGATGTGTCATAACATGACTTGTATTCGTCATTTTAAATATGATGCAAGTTATTCGCAACCTGTTTCATGTAAAAATACTCTAGTCATGATTATAAGTTAAACAAAATGCAATAAGGATAATTCAAAACACATTAAAGAAACAACTGATATGCTTAGCTAACTTTCAATAACTACTAATATACTTGGTGAAAATTAAATTGATTTGTATACTTCTCTACCTCTATGGGCTATTTTATAAAAAAAATATAACTTTCAAATGTAAAAATTTACTTTTATTACTTCTAACCATTTAAGTACATGTTTTTAAAACAATTGATACAAAAGTGACTCTAAATTTAAAATTGTTCTTATGATTTTACAGTTAACTGCTTAAATAATTGAATAAAAAATTTACATTAATATTAACTAATAATTTTCAAAATGTACTCAGCATAAGTAACTTACTGTTTTTAGCATAATAAAAATTACAAGCTTATTTTCTCAGTACTGTGTATCATATGTAATCTATAAATCTTTCTAGTCAATTGTACAGCAGAATCTTAACTAGTATGAAAAAAGGAATCTGTAGCAGGAAAAAAAATTGACTCAAAGCATTAATTTGACAAACCTTTTAGCCCGTAACGATTAAAGCTACAGCCTTTTTATACGCTTAAAGTATCCTGGTACTCATCAATATATATAATAACTGAAACAACTATTCTACAGAAATATAGCAATAATGCAACAATACCATTTAATTTGAAAATGGCTAAATTTTAAAAAGGTCAATAACCACTTGAAAATACTTGGGTTACTGCAATAAAATAAACTAATAAAAGTACCAGTCAGGTCAAAGATTATATCAACCACAGTACCAAATGATAAAAATCACAAGGTTACCATATTGTAATGTTATTGCCCAACTAGGCTAAAATTACAAGTTTAGTGGGTACAGCATGAAAAATCCATACAATAATAAATTAAATGAAATTAACTACATATGTTGAGTGTAAGAATATACATTTGGAATAAGACTCTTATAAATGTGAGACGACCAAATTGTTAAAAATGAATATTTTAATGTAAGACAAAAAATTAATATAGATAGTATGGTTAGCCTCTAAAAATATATCATTAATATTGCAAATTTACTCGTTATTTGAATTAATCTATCAGTTCGTAACAAACAAAGCTAGCGCAGATTAATTCAATTTTAAAAATGATGCATAATATTAAAATTGGTTAATGTAAATTTGTATTATTAAAAGGTAAATCTGTCTGAAAAATGTCAAATTTCCAATTTTGTACTAGTTTAGTAATTGTTCCATCATAAAACATGTTAAATCTGTAAAAAAAGGTCCATACTCTATGTAGATTCAATGTTTAACTTTGTTCTTATAGCTAATTATAATAGTTATAAGGTCAAAGATTGTGCACAGTTGTAGAAAGTAACAGTTATGCACAGTTATAGAATCGCATGGTTATTATGGTTTCAATTTTCATACAAACAACGTGTGTATGTGAATTCATTAATACACATTAAAAATTATAAAATTGTGATTTGTGATGGTCATTAGAAAATGTAAAAATACTTCCAAGTGTAAATTTTTATTCTTAACATACTTCTTGGTTAGTTTCATTGAATTCAATATTTTCTGGATTTTTCATGCACTACCCAACAAACTTATAATTTTGGCCTAGTTGGGCAATAACATTACAATATGGTAATGTGATTTTTATCATTTGGTACTGTGGTTGACATAAGCCCTATTTACATAGACGAAAATTGGTAAAATACCGGCATTAATCCCCTCTAGACAGATTTACATGATGAGCCAGCATTTTACTGGTTTGAAAAGGGGGTTTAATTTTTGTACCCGCTTTGGAGCAAGGCAATTGGGGAGAACAGTGTGTTCATTTTCTCATGATACATTATGACAGATTCATTTGTGCAAATCAGATTCGTAGAATCTGCACATTTAACTACAGAAGACATTAAAGCCCTGATAAAAAGATATTAAAAGAATGAAGTTACATGAAGTTAAAAATAAATTTACGGGAAAAAACAAGAATGCAAGATGTTGCAGCAGTTTTATCTTTCTGTAGAATAATTATTTCATTAAATATTGATTACCAGGATGCTTTAAGAGTATAAAAAGGCTTTAGGTTTAATTATTAAAGACTAAAAGGCTTGCCAAATCCATAATTTGGGTCAATTTTGTTTCTCAGAACAGATTTCTTTTTTCGGTACTTATGTATTATCGCAACAATTGCCAACTTTCAAGATAACTAGCCAAGTCAGCAACTCCAATTTCGCATGTGTCGTATGCGCTGAATTGACAATCATGTGCTTTGTTTCGTATGTCACCAATAGGTTGCGATAATATATGCAAGTACCCTTTTTTATAGTTAAGATTCTGCTGTACAATCAACTAGGAAGATTAATATGTCATATATGGTACAAGTTAAGAAACATTTGTTTCATAATAAGATTAAGATCCTTTCCTTAAATTCTAGGAAATAATACATTCCATTGATTGAACTGATTGGCACACTGTTTGGAAAGGGGGGGGGATCAAGGAAACAAAAATTCACAACTTTTTATAATATTCCACAATCCTCTTCTTGTTAATTACCTACTTACAACCTGGAATTTGTACATTTCTTTTAAGAAAATGTAATGCTACTCAATATTCTTTCCAACCAAGTTCCTCATATTCTATTTTTAATATTCTAGTACTCAATTTCAGTGCCTCCTCTCACGAAAAATTAAGTACTTTTTTAAATGTAATTTGTGTAACATTTTCATCGTGTTACATCCACTTTTTTCATTTCATTTTTTTTTTGTTAGTAGGTGCCTATCTTGGATAGAAAACTACTTACAGCCACCCAAGACCTACTTAGTGTGATTTTGAAATCATGCCAATAGACCAGAGGCAAGTAGCATACCAATATCAAATTAATTCCATGTAAACATATTGAAACAATTATTTGGAAGTGCCTTAAAAACTAGTAAAACAAGAGTTTTGCACAACTAAAGAGTTTGCAAATATATATCTACATTAAATCTTTCAGAAGCATTTTAAATATAACAAAATAAATATTTAGATACTTAGTGGGTAGGATACTAAAAAGAAACTTCATATACAATCAAAAACAAAAAATTATACTTTAAATGTTAAAAAAACATTTACCAAGCTTTGTAAAAAAAAAAAAAAAAAAAAGGAAATATCCATCTTGTGTAACTTGCAACTAAAATAAAAACATTTTTAATGAAAACATAAGAATTTTTAAAGAAATACAGCAAATTTAGTAAAAATGCACCATCACAACTGATAGAGCTTTTACTTTGAAAATTTTAATTTGATGCAAAACTAAAATTTAAAGCAATTATCAATTCATGAAGATTGAAGCTTGATATATTTAAAAAATATCTTCTTCAATCACTTGATTAGAAAGGTTCAATCGCTTGATTAGATTTTTCATAGTATAAAACCTGAAGTTATTTAGTGATAGCACAAAAAAAATTAAGTACTACAGAAAAAGATATTGATTCAATATTTAGATTTTATAATAGTAACATTAATTTTTTCATAAAACAAAAATATTTTAAAAAAATTATTATGGTTTTCAAAAGAGTACAAAGCCAATTAAACTTTAAGTCAAATGTAGATACTGATCACTAAACATCTAAAATACTTTACCATTTCACACAATAGAAATCCCATTATTTTTAAGAAATATTTAATCAAGCTTTTTACCACAGTTATTTCAAGATACAAAATTTCATATAATCCATTTATTTTAAGAAAAGCAATAATTTACATTAAAAAATATATTAAGTAGCTGTATGATGCATACTATAAATGGAGCATGTAATTTAATCAGCAATAAGTTAAAATTAATTTTCATGATATTTTAACTATTTGTTATGCAATGCATATTTCATTTCATATTAATAAAATACAGGCCTTAATTCACGCAAATAATAATCAAAAATTTCAGAATATATAATCAATTATATATTAATTAGTATAATAATGAACAAACATGCACAATAGGAAATGATTTCAACAACATGCGTTGTTGAAAATGAACATAACCATACACAGAAAAAAAGCAAACTAATTTCTCCTAGCACGTGTTTTCAGAAATGTTGAAAAAACATGTAAAGTATTAAAAAAGAAAAAGCTATATTATCTCATATTTACTTTAACAACGTTAAACAAATGCTGTTCTATAATGCCCAAATAAATAACTATTATTCATTATCATTACAAGGGCAAATCACAACACGGCGCTTTATTTACTTTTAAAGTAAACCATGTGGTAGCACAAATACCATGTGAAATATTACATACCTGTCGTTTCTAAAGGTTTAGACAAATTAACAGATGGAGTGTCTTTTGTTTTTTTCGGCAGAGGTGTCGCGGAATTTGTTTTCCCAGTTTTTGATGACTTACTCTTGTCTTTTGGATTCGACTTTTCTGCTTTGCGTCTCTCCTTTTCTTCCTCCTTTTGTCGGAGTAACTCCAATGGGTCAACATCATCATCGTAAAATAGTTCGTACCGATTTTTCACACCAATTCCATATGCGTTTTCCATCTTGAAATGACCTTTTTGGCCAAACAGATGGAATAAGATCAAATTTTAGAACGAAGGATGTCCACAAATACCGATTTCATGCACAATGGCGCGGGTCTGTGAGAGCAAAGGCTGTCGGTATAGAATTTCCCGAGCATAGGGAAAATAATTGAAGAAGAGGTTAATTCTTCCCTACAGAAATGCCACATTGATTAATTGATTGAATTTTAACGTCGCACTGTTCAGCTACACGAGGACTTTTGGCGACGGACCACGTAATTTTGAACCACAGAAATGCCAGAGAGATTAATTTGTTAAAGGTATATGTACATTATATAGAAATACACTCATGTCCATAAATTAAGAATAATGCAAATTCAGGCAAAGATAGAGTCAGACGCAAAATAAATGTGACTTATTTGTTAGGCCTTTTTATTAAACAAAAGGTAGAGAGCAAAAAAGATGCCATAAGTTTTATATTTTTAATAAAAATTAAGATTTTTGCTCCCTAGAGCAGATTAAAGACAGAAACCTATTTACAAAAACCAATATTACATGCTTGGATGATGGTTAATTCATAGTATGTCTCCCAGACGATGCAGTACAGTCCGTACAATACCTAGGCATGCTGAGTATCAAATTATCGATCTAATCTTGGGGAAATTACACCACTCATGCAATGCTCTCCGAAGTTCCGGTAGACATTCCGGAGATCCAAGAATGTCCCACACATGCTCTACTGCATTCAAGTCCGGTGAGAATGCTGGCCAATCCATACGGGTGATATCCTCCGATTGAAGGCGTTCGTCTACAATGTTTGCACGGTGAGGACGGGCGTTGTCATCCATAAACAGAAATTCAGCACCCATGGCGCCCCGAAATAAACGTACATGTTGTTCCAGAATGACATCCCAATAGATGTGGCCTGTCATCGTTACACTCTGAACGTGCAGGTCAGTTCTGGAACCGAGAATAATTCCTCCCCAATCGAGCCATCCTGCACCACCGTAATGGTGTCGTTCAATTGTGTTCTCTTGGTGGTAACGGGTAGCTGGCGTTCTCCATATGAGATTCCGATGAGAATCAGACTGCAAGCTAAACCTGGACTCGTCGTAAAATATCACACAAGCCGGCTGTTGTGGTGTCTACAATGCATGTTCGATACTCCAGGCAGTGTCGTTTTAAGATCATTTTGGCCCCTGGGAACAAAAAATCTTCGGGCCTCCTTGGAACGGGCGGATCGAAATTTATAACCAGAAAATCTGGTTATGTCCAACTTCTCCGGGCCCTCCCAAGCGCCCAGTGGATAAACCGGCGCTGACTCCAGACTAACCGCAAGCGACAGTGATTTGCAGTAAGTGGAACACATCTGACAGGCCTACGAGCATGTAGACCAATGTGCCGTAAGCGTCTGTACACGGTCTGCCTTGAAACTGTCGTACCGGTACCTGAAGAGAGCTGACGACACAGGTCTGATGCTGTGCTTCGTCTGTTTCTTTTGACAGTAACTGCAAAATATATATATCGGTCCTCATTTGACTTTGTAACTCGGGGCGACCTCTGCTGTAACGTCTACCCTCATTACCATCATCTTGGAATAGTTGCTAAAGCCTGGAAATGACACTCTGGGCAATTCCAAGTTTCTCGGATATTTCCAGCTGGGTACGCCCACATTCTAGATGGCCGATGGTTCTACCACGTAAAAAGTCATCCAAATGTGTCGTTTGTGTCATAACCATGCGGTTGTTGCACTGAAAGGCATACAAAAAACTTGCGAAGAATTTTACTTCTTTGCCTGTATTCCTGATATCCCCTTTTACATTCTCGTCATTGTGATGTACTATCAGTGTCATCTGATGGCTTCCTGCAATTTGCATATGATTTTTGAAGATGTGTGTAGCCATCTTACGGGTGATATATTTATATATTTTAGAGTTCGATTTCCTTATGACTCTGAATTATCCTTAATTTATGGACATGAGTGTAGTTCTACAAATCATCTCACTAGAAGCTTCGATTCACAAAGAAAAGATTTCAATAAAATATATTTAGGTTAAGTTTTTAATAATGAATAAAACTTTTTTTTTTTGTATTTAGGGAGCATTATTTTTTTCGAGATGGTTATTCGCTGTTGCCTTAAATCATATATTCACAACAAAACAACTACTTTGCCCATTCTTTTAAATAAAACACCATTTATATGTTAATTTTGGGACCCAAACCCTCAAAGTTTACAACATTTTGGCAATGGCCTATTTTTAATTTTAAAAATACACAAATTCTGCAAGTCAAAATAGAAATTATTGATTTGATAAACATCATTCTTACCATTTAGACAACCGAATCATCATAACATAATCAAGTAATACTATTATCCATTTGAAAATTATGAGGAAATAAAAAGTTGTAGAGTGTGCTTTAACTATCATAAGATCCTCGGAAAAATAAAATTGGAGACTCACGGTATACTGATTATGAAGAAATTTTTCGAAAGGCAAGTTATATAATTCTAATTTAGAATCCTCATCAAAAAGGTTTCCATGTTTCTAAAAATTCAATTCGAACTGAAAAAATCATCACAAAATGTTTTTGTTATTTAGAAGTATTTTTATTAACTTTGAATTGATTTGATCAGAATTTTCAACCATCATGTTCATTTTTTTTTCTTTTAGATTTCTTTCACTATAAATTGGGAAATGTAATACTATTCGTAGCCTTACTTATATATATGTCATGATTTTTGAGACAGAATCAAATTAAAGTTTAAAAAAGGAGATCTTTATTCAATCGTTTCAACATCTCTTCTGACGCTAAGAGCAGGGAGTAAAAAGCACGCCATGGTGGTGGTTTCAAGTGGATAACACTTGAAAAACATATGGTAAGTATCGCTGCTTTGAAGAGGGGCTTGCAAGTTAATGCTGACGTATGTTGACTATTAAATCTAACGATCTGGAATTAGACATGTTTATTGGCTAGGCCATATGTTCGGAAGAAATAAATGGGTGATTAGTTTGATACTTGAATATGGGAACGGAGAAAGATGAGTCAAGTGCTAGATAGGGAATTTAATTTTTAATCTAATTTAATTATCCTTACATTTGCCCCCCAATTTTAAAAGGGAGTCATGGCGTGGTTTTTCCTCTCTTTACAAACTTAATCAATTTTCAACAAACACAAAACAAGACATAGTTATTTAGAAAGACATATTACACACAGTAGAAATATTTAAGCAATAGGAATACTAAAATCAAAATGCAATACAATAAACGAAACTATAACAACAAACACAGTAAGGACACTTCCAACATATTAATTGATAAAAATTAATTTCCATACATATAATTGAAGATTAGCTTGTTCAAATATATTCGACATCTAGAATAAGAGCTCGCGTTTCCTCATATTCCTTCATAATAATAGATTCGTATTATAGCTATCAGATAATGTTTTAAAAAAATTATATTGGAAAATAATATATCAAACAATAAGATAGTAAATATAAAAATACATGATATCATACAAATGTTAAAATAATAATTTTGTATAAAAATCTACTCTGGCGCCATCGTAGTAATACCTTATATTGTTACACACATTTTGCATATATGAAATACATTTTTTAAAAAGATAAAAAAAAAATATAGACACTAATAAAATGAAATTATTAATAATATGAAAACGGTGTATAACACACAACTTCTATGCACTATCCAACACAATAAACAATGTTTTATTTCATATGCGTTATAAAATATAAAAATTATAAGAATATAAGAGCTCTTTTTTATTATTTTGAGTAGGAAAAGTGGACCCACTTCAATAATAACATTTAGTATTTCTGAAAATTTTTCACAATATTTATTGTAACTTAATATCGCATGCAATATTTTGAATCTTTCCGTAACCTTCTAAAAATACGTTTCATAGACAAAATTCTTGAGTTTCTCTTGCATCACACATTCACTAATAAAACTGTATCACCTTACTTAATTTTGAACACATCTCTCTGAGAAATCTGCGTCATCAACTCACAGATGTTCAGGGATGCTGATAAGAAACAATGAGAGGTGTACATATCAAACTAAACAAGTTTGTCCTCTTAATGTTTCGAGACATATACAAAATTATAATGATTGTATTCTCCCTCATCCATTGTGTAATATCCAAAAATAAGCTTCAAGTTATTAAATTAATTTTAATTTTAGATAAGGAAAATTTCGAGAAATAGTGAATCCTGATATATGGCCGGTATATCAAAACACACAATTTCAAAAATAAAAAAAAATTAAATGACATGCAATAAGATTACTGCTGAATAAAATAATTAACAAAACAATTGAATTCAATGGAGAAAAAAGAATACAACTTGACTTTACTTTTGTTTCTTATAAAAATCAATATCTCTAGTATTAGTTCTCTCATTAGTCATTTTTCTAAAAACTTAATTTATATCTTTCACTTTAAAACACCAATTTCTATCATAACTCTTAACTCATTCGACATCTTAAGATAAAATTATGAGAAGTATATCAAAATTTCTCAAAATTTTGTATGACTAAACCTATATACTTTGTTTTCTCAATTAAAATATAAAGAAAATATCTCATTTATAACACAACTATATTATAAAAATTAAATACCATATCATATCATATATTATTCTTTTTCGTAAAGTTCTGTTCAGCAAAACTCAGTTCTTCAATGTTACTAAAATTGGAAATATACCATTTAACTGACCTCCACTTTGCAGCCCCAGAAACCCTTGGTGAACGGTAATCCAGATGCTGTTGTCACGTTATTTCACTAGAAAAATTTTATTTTTTTTTCAATGTTGGTACTTCACTATTATTATATGGTGGTCAAATTCACAATATTACCGTGCAGACTTTCCGGCGAAGAAGATTTTTTTCTTTTTATTTTTCTGGTGAAAGGGAGTGACGTCTTTCATCACGGGGGGATTCACGCTTCTCTCTCTTTTTTTTCCCTTTTTCTCTCCATTAGAATGTTTCTTCCATTCACGGTAAACTGGATGGCCTCTTCAGCAAAGACAGAATATCGTTCGGCGGTAAACACTGCATTCTCCTCGGTGTTAAGAGCGATGTTCTTCCGAAGATTATTAGCGCGATTTTTTTTCTGTATCATTTTTTATTCCGGCAATCCGACATCTTCATATATAGGCATACGGTGCATTCGGTGTTCCGTCAAATTCTCCATTTCATTTATTACCGCATTTGGCGTTTGTTTTTATATTAAAATTATTTTATAAAAAAGATTAGTTTTTTACGTTAAGATTCGAAATCCATTCGCAGACAAAGATCCTACCGGCTTTAATTCTGTCATGATTTTTAAGAAAGAATCAGATTAAAGTTTAAAAAAGGAGATCTTTATTCAATCGTTTCAACATCTCTTCTGACGCTAAGAGCAGGGAGTAAAAAGCACGCCATGGTGGTGGTTTCAAGTGGATAACACTTGAAAAACATATGGTAAGTATCGCTGCTTTGAAGAGGGGCTTGCAAGTTAATGCTGACGTATGTTGACTATTAAATCTAACGATCTGGAATTAGACATGTTTATTGGCTAGGCCATATTTTCGGAAGAAATAAATGGGTGATTAGTTTGATACTTGAATATGGGAACGGAGAAAGATGAGTCAAGTGCTAGATAGGGAATTTAATTTTTAATCTAATTTAATTATCCTTACATATATATATATATATATATATATATATATATATATATATATATATAATATATATATATATATATACTAGCCGTTACCCACCCTCTTCACTGGGTATTTCACGATGTTGTATATATGTATACTGTTTACATATATATTAATTATTGATATCTAGCATTAAGAATTCGATTGTATTGAAAAATATATTCATAGCTGTTATACACTCTCGCCCCTTGATATAAAAAGGACATAAATTATAATATCTAATTTATATTTATATCTAAAATAGAAGTAGAAAGATTTTTTTTCGCTCACTTAACCTAATAATCAAGTGGATTTCCACCAAAGCAACTTCCAGTGGATCTCTACTCCATAAAATAAACATGCGCGCTAAATTTCAAGTCTAAATCTAACAGGGCAAAAACGGAATTTTTATCATCAATATCTCGTTGACAGCATTCTTAGCGGATTCCAATTCAACAAAAGAAGCATGCAAACCAAATTTCATTATTATAGTCTTAGCAGTTCAAAAACGGAAATTTTGTCTATCAATACGCCCCAATAACTCTCCCCGCTTCCCCCTGGAGTTGATTTCCGTAAAATCCATTCTTAGTGGAACTCTATTCAACTAAAGAAAAGTGCTCAACAAATTTCAAGTAAATGAGTTAATTTAAAAAAAAAGGAATTTTTCTATAACACGCCTTAATCCCTCGCAACCCCACTCCTTTGGGGGTCCGTTTTCGCAAAAATCTTTGTGAAAGGAATTTTATTCCATGAACGGAACATACCATCTAATTTTCAAGCAGGTGGTTCTATTAGTTGAAAAGCGGAAATATTTATCTATTATACGCCCCTTAACCCCCCTCAGTAACCCTTGGGGATCAATTTTCCCCAAAACTATATTGTAGCGGATCTCTACACCATGAAAGGAATTCGCTTACCAAATTTTAAGACTGTACGTCTAATAGTTTAAAAATGGAAATAATTATGTATAACGTCCCTTAAGCCCCGCAACGCCACTTAGGAAACGATTTTCACAAAATCCCTCTTATAGCGGATCTCTACTTAGTGAATGGAATCTGCTTACTCAATTTCAAGATTTTACGTCTAATAGTTTAAAAAAGGAGTTAATTGCCTATATATATAACGCCCCTTAATTCTCCACAACGCCACTTGGGGTCGATTTTAACAAAACCCAATTTGCAGCGAATCTGTACTCTATGAAAGGAATCCGCTTACCAAATTTCAAGACTGTACGTCTAACAGTTTAAAAATGGAAATAATTATGTATAACGCCCCTTAAGCGCCCTCAACGCCCCTTGTAGGTCGAATTTTGTAAAAATCTTTATGTAGGGAATCTCTACATTATGAAAGAAATCTGTGTACCAAGTTTCACGACTGTACATCTAATAGTTTAGTAATGGAAATAATTATCTATAACTCCCCTTAAACCCCCGTAACGCCCCTTGGGGTTCGAACTTTGCAAAATCCGTTCTTAGTTGACGTCTACTCCATGAAGGGAACCTACCTACCAAATTTCAAGTCTGTAGGTTTAATAGTTCCGGAGATATCGTGATTAGTCAGTGAGTCAGTGAGTGAGTGAGTGAGTGAGTCGCTTTTCTCCTTTATATATATAGATATATATAAATTGTGACGGGCTCACGCGTCTTTTCATTAACATGTCCTTTTGGTTCTTTGGGACCAGAATTAATGGCAACTCTTTTCCAACCAAATCCAAGAAGTGAAGCGTGAAAGAAAGATGCAAATTAGGAAGCTTTTAAATATCAGAAGTTAGTGTAAGTGGGGTGGTAATTTGAGGAATGTAAAGATAATCCGAAGTTCAAGCGTGAAGAGGTTTTGGAGAACATTAAGTGACAGCTATTGGAAGTTATACGTGATATAGAACCTTTAAGTCAAGGTGCATACCATTGCACTCGAATAAATATGCAATTTCATCTAGGATTATTGTGATCGCTACTTCAGACTACATCAAGGTAGGATTGACTGTTTAATGTTAAGATCTGTGATAGTATTGGAATTGAGTTTAGGCGAGTCAGTTATTGAGAGTGGTCCGAGTTAAGTAATTTCAGTATTATATATATTGTGTGCGTTTTGCCACCATAGATTATCTCACATATATTATTATAATCTAATTTGTTAAAAAAGTTTAAGTTAAAAATCTTAATAAAGTCATATTTAGATTATGTATGTTTCTAGTTCTTCCGTTAATCCTACACCTCTAGCTCATGCTGATAAACAAGGAGATGGTCACCCGAGGGGAGCGACATCACAATATATATATGTAAGGATAATTAAATTATATTAAAAATTAAATTCCATATCTAGCACTTCACTCATATTTTTCATTTCATCTTCAAGTATCAAACTAATCACCCATTTATTTCTTCCGAACATATGGCCTAGCCAATAAACATGTCTAATTCCAGACCGTTAGATTTAATAGCCCTATATGTCAGCATTAACTTTCAAGTACAATCATAAAATCCGCGATACTTACCCCATCGGTGTTTTAAGTGCTAACCCTCCCCCCTCTTAAAACACACCGTGGCGTGTTTTTTCCTCCTTGCTCATTGCGTCTGAAAAGATGTACTAATTCTAGAATAAAGATCTTTTTAAAACTAAGTCTGATTCTGGCTCAAAACATGTCATATAATATATATATTTGTTGTATTTGGTTTGTATTGGTTTTATATTTCGTTAGCCAGTAAAGACTAAGACCTAACAAATAAAATTGTTTATTTTAGCAGTATCAACAAAAAGGGGAGAATACACATTTACACAAATACTATTCTATAAGTTGTAACGGGTTCTATTCGGGCTTCAACTAATTCTCTTGGTGAAAATACTCATTTAATTGTGATATTAGTTTGAAAACCGTTTTCCTTAGAGAGGACTTCATGCAAATGCAATCTTCTATTGAAGTGGCAGTCGTTGTGTAAGCGAGGTAATGGTTAAGAGTTGCTCGTAAGTGGAAAGCCTATTACAGGGATGGCGAATCAATGGCACGCAACAACAAAAATTTGGGGCATGCCGCCGATCAAAATGGTTTGCGTTTTAGTTCAGAACAACGAAGTTCACTATGAAGTATTGCGACCAAACGTGAACGATCGATCACGGTGCGCAGCCGATGCCAGTAATGAAATTTTGGGGAAACATGGAATTCAATTCCAGATACATTTAACTGTTTGAAGAAGCTGGATCATGCTATTTGAACCATATGTTCATCTACCTATGCCTGCGAGTCGTTATTTTCAGAGATGAATAGCATCAAAAACTCGCATAAAAACCGTTTGGCATATAACTCCAATTCAGCATGCCTTCTGCTAAAAGTAATATCTTACAATTCTTAATATAAGATATTTTTATCATCTAATTTACAACAACAGAAGTCACAGTAAGGCTACTTTAATTTGAATTACAAGTATAATTAAAACATTTACTACTGTACCTCAAAATGTATTTTTTCGTAGAAAAATAAAGAGCTTTGAATTGTTAGAGAATTTAGTTTTATTATTTTCAAAAAAATCACAAGTCAAAATTATTAGACGGCACGTTTATACCTCACTAAACATTTTTTTAGAAAAAATAGCACAATGATACATAAAGGCTCACCCACCTCCCTGGCTTAGTGTGGGTGACCGGTGGTCGTACATCGTAATATTAAATCTAGAAGAAGAATTCACGGGGGAGAGACAGTGGAAAACGTCCACTTTACGGCTGAACGAGTTTGCAAGCTGGAAGCAGGATTGTACTAGAGAAAAATCCAGATAAGAGTTTCCATATATTTAATATACTTATGATTAATAATTCTTATTGCTCCTCGAGCTTAGATATTAAAGTGCATTCACCTAGTGTTAAAAGTTGAATATATAAAAGTAGTGATTCTAAGACCATGTCTGTTTCTTCCTCGAACCCTCTCACTCCCGCGACTGATGGGTTGCGACAAAGTTAAATATTTAAACGCGTGCCGTTACCAAGAGGCTAAAGTTCGCCTTAAATATTCCTTCACGTCGTTTCCATTCTCCGTCTGACCTGGGTTTGAGGATCACCGCTCGCCTCCCTGTGAAGCGAGCTGAGTCACGCACGCGTCAAAGGGCCTCAAGTGCTGCCATCCCATGAGCCCTTCACACACACACACACACACACATATATATATATATATATATATATATATATATATCTGTGTGTGTAAGTTAAAATTCAAATGAGAAAATGATTATTTCAAAGGACTTCTATATTTGGGGGAGATATTTAATTTGCTGGACACAGATTCTTTTTTATTTTAGAGTAATTCAGTTTTAGTCGATATACGAAGGTGGTCTGAGAAGTTTCCGACCTAACAAAGATACAATACATTTTTTCTGAAAATTTTATTTTATTTTTCAACATAGTCTCCTTGTAACTCTACACACTTCTCCCAGCGATGATTTCATCTCTGTAACTCGTCCAAATAGTACTTGACGTTTTTCTCTTGAAAATAATTGTTCACGAAGGTAATTGCCTCTTCATTTGACGAAAAATTCTGTCCTCCGAGCGCAATTTTTAGATGAGGGAACAAAAAGAAGTCACTTGGGACTAGATATGGTGAGTAAGCCGGATGGTCAAGCAGTTCAAACCGTAATTCGTGAATTTTCGCCATGGCAACCGCTGAAGAGCGATTGTCTTGGTGAAAAAGGATTTTTTATTTCTGCAAAGGTGGTCGTTTTTCCGCAAGTTCTCTCTGCCTTCAAATTGTCAAGTATTAATGCGTAGTATGCTCCTTTAATGATGTTTTCTTTTTGATGATAATCAATTAAAATAACTCCATGGCTATCCTAAAAAACAGTCGCCATCACTTTTCCAGGCGAAGAAACAGTTTTTGTTTTTTGGGGAGCCGGTTTCCCCTTTGCAGTCCAATGTTTGGACTGTATCTTTGTTTCGGGCGTATAATGGTGTATCCAAGTTTCATCTACAGTAATTAGTTGGCGCCAAAAATCGGGGATTTATTGCACCTAAACTGTGTCAACAGAGCATTGGAAATGTTCATTCGAATACGTTTTTGGTCTAAAGTGAGAAAACGCGGCATCCAACGAGCGGACAGTTTTCTCAAGCCTTAATACTAATTTAATATGCGACAAACACGTTCTTTTGACATATTCATAATCTCTGCTATCTCTCTCACTTTAGTTCGGCGGTCGTCTAGTACCATTTGATGAGCTTTGGTGGTGTTTTTGTCGGTAGTTGCATTATTTTGATACCCCGAACGTTCTTCGTCTTTTAAGCTCTTATAGCCACGTTTAAATTCAGCGGCCCAAAATTTCACTGTGGTAAACGATGATGCAGAGTCCCCATACACAGAATCCAACTCATCTTTGATTTGCGTTGGCGTATTGCCTTTCAAAAACAAATATTTAATGACAGCTCAATACTCGATTTTGTCCATTTTCACAAAAACACTCACATCAACTCATTCAAACGACTGCTACATAACAAATGCGCGTCCAAAATGGCTGAAACTTCAGTGGGTATCTGTCAACTGAAGAACAACGAAATTCACAAGCTTTTATTGACAGGTGCTGCCATCTTGATGTTGAGGTCGGAAACTTTTCAGACCCCCCTCGCATTTTTGGCCATCATCTAGTATTTTTTTTAACTATCTACAAATACTTCGTCCAATTATTTTTGAATGATTTTATAACGCTTCAAAGTTTCACTAATTCTTTATAAAAGTCTCACAGTTGAAGAATCCTATTTTTCTAAGGATTCATGCTTACCAGTCTTTGAAATGAATGAATTATATCGAAACACACACACATTAACCCGCGGTCACTCGCGCCTGTATTTGCTACCTTCGTTACTCGCGGGGTGTAGAGAACACCCCAAACTTTTAACACGTGTATTTAATTATGAGAATAAAATTAACTCATTATGATACATATTTATAAAGTATAAGATGTTTTTTGTATTATACAAATAAAATTATTAAATTTATTGCTTACAAATGAGACTAACATTAATTTTAAATAAACATACAAAATTTTCATTTTAAAACATATTATTTTATATTTTTTCATAAACCAGTAAAACGTATATACCAGTAATAAATATATTTTATAATTAATGAGATAATGATCGCAAAAAGTAGAAAAATAATATTTTAATCATTTTCCAAACATTTAGAGCAGACTGTATATATGTGCTCAACTTCTCGCGGGAATTCTCAGCCCCCCAGATAAACTTTTGAAGGTCATTACATTCCAATCGTTCGAGAAAGAGGGATTGTATCAGGCCTAAAGGTTCAATAACCTAAAATGTGCAGCTACAGAAAAATTCGTGATTCTGCGCATTCTTTTTAGAATCCTAGGTGAATTTTCTTGTTGCTGGGGTGTACAGAACACCCCGCGCGAGTGATCGCGGATTAATTATGGGTGACTTAACACATCATTCTTTAATATCCGTGAAATTGAAATTAAGATGTATAGTTAATTTCTAAATAATCTAAGATTGCATTCAAACTGCCTTAGTGATTAATTTCCCCTTTTTGCTATTATTCACTGCTGAATTTTGGGAATTTCTGAATATCTTGAACAATCCTTGGTTACAGCTATGCTATTGCTTTCAAGAGTCCTCCATTTTCATCATAAACAGAGAAATATATGTCGAGATTTTTAGAAATTCGATTTGAATTTGGATCGAATGATGTAAAACATAAAATTATGATCATGGACATATTGCAATATAAATGTACTACATAGTATTGGAATTAACTAAACTAATAAATTTTTGAAGAATAATTGTTTGTTCTAGCACACACACAAAATTACAGGTTACCATTCATATTACACCCATTGAAGATTTGACTCCTGTAGTGGCTCACACTCTTCCTAAAAATGCGCTTCATTACTCAATATAACAATTTTCAAACTAATAGAACTTTTTTTTAGAAGAAAGAGGCACGAGAGCGTAATTTATTCCACTGTGTAGTGCAACAAAAAAACTGGGGGAAAATATTACAACTAAAAAAAAATCATTGGAAAGAAGCGTGATTAAAACTAACGTGGGAAGTTGGATAGCAAATATTGAAAGGTTGATGGTTACAAATTTAGTACACTGTAAAATGGTATTCACAATGTCATTCTAAATATTATTTTAGGGGCAAATGTCAAGGATAGAATAGTAATATAGTCCAAGTCAACAACAGCTTTATTTTATCTGTATGGCTGAATGAAAGAAGACATACCTAAAAGTGACTGTAAATAGGTTCAAAAATTGAGGTAATGCACTTACTGCAGTGCTTCTCAAACTTTCAATACTGGCGCCCCCCTTTTCGATCACAATTTTTATCGCGCCCCCCTTATACATTTATAATGTACTGAATGCAATAATAATGCACTTTGACGCTACAGCTACAACAGGCGATCTTAATTGTAAACCATACAAATTAGTAACATAAGTATTAAAATTTTGTATACTACTTTTAAGCAAAAAATAAATAAATACATAAAACAATAGGATAAATATTATGTTATTTTTCCTTTCTCTAATTTTTAAATTGGAACATATTGCAAAATGCGGTGGTTGCTTAGAAGACAAAATATAGATATCTGCTAAATATAGAAAAAGAACTCAGAGGGTGAATTTCTAATCATAAGCATTTTCCTTATAAAAACTTTGCTTTGCAAGACAAGCCCATGGAAGTTGTTAATACTTATTAAACTTGTTCTTAATTTAGTATTAATTAATTAGTTATAAAATACTCTGTGCAGCACTGATACATTAAAAGTACATCGGCTGAAGTACCCGCTCTTTGCACGAGTTCATTTATAAGAAAATAAAACATTATTGATATAATAGCTGAATTGTAAGGAGTGCAAAGCCAAATGCTCGACAATGTTTACAAAAATGTATAATGATTTTTTTAAAATGGTTGCTCAAATTAAAATAAATTTTAAGCGAATGGTAATTTTAAGCCTCACAGAATTAGCATTTATATTTGATGTTAAATAATGAACAATAATATAAAATTCCGATGAAGAATAACTGTATTATGTTTAATATTTAAAACGAAAAGACTTCAACATGTTTTAACCCGGGAGCAGGCGCGCACTCGATACGGTCGAGCGGGGTTATTAAGTCACCCTAATCCTTTTTTTTTATAATTATTTTTTGTACACGATACAAATCGTGATTCCAAAAAATAATTTAATTAAGAGAAAGTTTACTCACCTACTTTCAAGGACTTTTCAATTTTTCTTTGGTAACAAATAAACAGTTTTGCCAGAATTAACGATTTCGTAATCTATGCGTCCCACGCGACCACTTCCGGATAAAAAGTGTATTCATTATGATTATATGAAATTGTGTAAAACGTTTTTCGAGTTATGCTTTATATGTATGGAATATACGTAAAAATAAGTCTTGGCCAAGTAATCCTTCAAAGGGCTCTCCGTGGTTTTCCAAGTATCATAAAACTATTTTGCATGGAAAAAATCGTAAGAGAGAAATACATCACTTACAACTTCCCTATAAATGAGAAACAAACACATAAGAGAGGGGTCATAACTAACTGTACCAATAACTTAGAATGTTAAACAGATTACAGCTATAATGTGCAGTATTTCAAAAATAATGACAGTGATGAATTTTTTATGTTCCTAAATTTTTTCGATTCAGCGTCTGGGATCTGTTTTTTCTCTGAAAGAGTCGTATGTTAGGTTTAAACAGAAAGCGTAATAAAAAAATCTCTCATCATGGGATTACATCAAATCAAATAAAAGTTTTTATTTGGTTATAGGATCAAAGATAGCTAATTAGGTATTGAAGAAGTTTTTATTTTTGTTGACATAATATCGTGCTATAAATTATATCAGAGTAAAAGTGGATTCTTTATTATGTCTGAAAGTATTTTGTTTTAATTCATTCCAGCAAATTAATTATTTTTAAATCTTTTATTTTCGATATGCTCGCGCCCCCCTCGTAGGGTTATCGCGCCCCCCCCAGGGAGACGCGCCCCACAGTTTGAGAAACACTGACTTACTGAAAACAGTAATCTCATATCATTTGGTAATGTTTTATTATTATTGGGTGTGACTTTCGTGGTCCTGATATCACTGCCTTGGTAACCCTTTCTTTTTATACCTTCGATCATGTCGAAATTTCAAAAAAAGGATACCACCCTCTTGTTTTGACCAAAAATATTATTATTTTTTTTTAAAAAGCTTTATTGTCTGGGGAAAAGTTCCTATAACGTTCTTACTGCTCTTTATTTTTTTATTTTTTTAGCTGAACATCTTTGGCTTCTTGCTTCTTCCCGGTTCAAAGGACCACTTATCACATTTAATACGTCATGTGATTCTGAACGCCAGCCAAGACCTCTAAGTATGCAAACGAGAAAAAAAAAGGAAAAAAAACAGACTTGAGAATTTTTTGTCTTGCAAAATCTAGCTTTTCCATTTTTAAAACAAATATATGCAACAATGTGTAAGGAAATGCTATAAATTTAAAATAACTGTATGTATATATATATATATATATATATATATATATATATATATATATATATATATATATATATATATGGGTAGAGTGTATTTCATGAATATTTTTATGATACTTTTTTCTTTGAATGATCTTTTTACAGTTATATTTTCAAAAGATAGAGCTTTCTATTCTTTTTGCGATACAAATACACAATATAATCCTTTAAAAACGTAGGATAATGTTATATGAATATGAAAAAGTGAAAATATTTCTATGTGTATAATACGGCTTTTTTCCATTAAATTTTGTGGCAATATTCTATATAATAATATAAACACTAGAACGTCAGGGATTTCGATTACCCTTAAACGTCCGCCGGTGTCGTTTTGACATCGTGTTATAAAATATGTAAAATAATTGTAATAATTAAATAATTGAAGGACTACTGTTCAGTAGAGTTTAGTTTTGAGACTTTTTAATATTATTTCATGTAATTATCATATAAAACTGTAACAAAACAAATTATTTAATCTTGTTGTTACGTCATCAGCGCACTGTAGCGCCATCTGTAAAAAATTTGTAAAGGTAGACATTGTCCAGCTGTACCCCAACAAAAGCGGGTGCACGAATAAAGTAGGCTTAGCGTTGCGAAAAAGACTGATTTTTTATTCTTTAACCAGTTTTACAGTCCACACAAATATTGACGAAACATTGGTCCTACGAAGCCACAGAAAATGGATAAAAAATCGAAAAATAAAAATAACTCCAACGTAACTACTGAAGAGAAATTGAATCGTTTAAAAGATTCAATCAAAGGAACTTTAACTAGGTTAGAGGCTTTTACCTCGGAGAAGACAGTGTCAAAGGATACTAGTGTCACTGAAATCGAAATTAAACTCAAAAAAATTGAGCAATTACAGATAAATCTAGATAAAATAGCTGAGGATTATTGTGAAATAGAAATTTTCGAAAGCTTGGAAATCATTCAGCTGGACATTGAAGATATAAATCAACGGATCGAGACAACAGAGGTAGGTCTCAAACTTTTAATGTATTCTTTGAAAAATTCTGAAATTGTAAACATTAATTTAAATGACAATGGTAAAAATAGTATCCGCTTACCTCAAATTCCATTGCCAGAATTTTCTGGTGTAATAGCAGAATTTTCTAATTTCAAAAATCAATTTATTAATTTAATAAGTAATAATGAGCAATTGAATGATTCGCAAAAACTATACTATCTTCGAGCATCTCTAAAAGGAGAAGCAAAGCTCTTAGAGTCGCCTAGCGATAGTTTCGATTCTCTCTTTAAAGCATTAGAAGATAGTTACGAAAACAAACGGCAGTTGATAGATTCACATGTCCTTAAGATAATTAATTATGAAAAAATTTATAGCGAATCAGCCAAAGAACTGCGCGCTTTAATGGATTGTATCAGTAGAAACATTAGAGCACTTAAAGTTTTGAAATATGAGCAGAATGATCTATCAGATATAATTTTAATAAATATAATTCTTCAAAAAATTGACAAAGAATCTAGAAAACAATTCGAACTTTCGTTGAAAACAGCAGAAGTTCCAACATTTGATTCTATTATGAAATTTTTAGAAAAGAGAAGTGCTGTGTTAGAAAACATATAACTCGCATTCCTAGTACTAAAATGATCCATAAAAATACTGCAATGTCAACTAAAGCCAAATCGCTGGTAGTTAATAGTAAAAAAATAACTGTTAAACCTTGTATTCTCTGTCGAAATTCTCATCCTCTTTATAAATGTATTGCATCTCAAAATATGTCTGTGGAGTGCAGAAAAAAATTTGTTACCAATAACAAACTTTGTATAAATTGCCTCAGACTTCATTATGGTGCCTGCATGTCTAAATATAAATGCACAGTTAGTGGTTGCAAAGGATTACATAATTCATTGCTTCACGATTCTGCTGAACTTTGCTCTACAGTTAAAAATCACACTGTAGGGGAAAGGGGGATAGAGAGCAATTCGAATCCTACTCGGTTTGAAGGTCAGCCAGAAGTTGCGGTTTTGACTTATGGAAATAAATGTGTTTTATTAAATACATTCATGATTTTCGTTAAAAGTGCTGATGGATATAGAATTAAGTTAAGAGGATTATTAGATAATGCGTCTACTAAATACATTCATGATTTTCGTTAAAAGTGCTGATGGATATAGAATTAAGTTAAGAGGATTATTAGATAATGCGTCTACGATATGCGTTATGAGAGAAGACATAGCAAGAAAGTTGGGATTTAAATTTAAGTCTGCAAACCAATCTATAACAGGCATTAACGGAATTACGCAATCATCGAAATATTCAGCTAATATTGAAGTTTCAAATCGGGATTATACTTTTGCACGCAATGTACAATTTTCACTTTTACCTAAAATTATCGATGCGATTCCTGTATCGAAATTAAATATATCGGATTTAAATATTCCAGCTTCAATTGAGCTGGCTGATTCTAATTTCCATATGCCAGGTCAAATAGATATATTGATAGGAAGTGAACTATTTTTTGAAATTTTAAATCCAGAACAATATTATTTGCAGGAGGGAAATGTAATTTTACAAAATACAAAATTTGGCTACTTAGTCACAGGTACCCTTCCTCAGTCACAACAACAAGCCAATTGTTGTTTAATAAGTGAACCAAGCTTAGATATAACAGTAAAGAAATTCTTTGAACTGGAATCACTTCCAGATGATTCTAAGGAAATAACAAAAAGTGAAGAGGAAATTTATTGTGAGGAACATTTTGTTAGTACCTATAAAAGAGATAAAACGGGAAGATTATAGTTCGGTTACCCATAAAGGAAAATGCAGAAACATTATTAGGATATTCCAAAGAGAATGCGATCAAACGACTAAATGGTATTTGGGAAAAATTAAACAAAAACAATACAATGGGAACTTTGTATAAAGAATTTATGAATGAATATGAACTTTTAGGCCATATGGAGGAGATTAAAAATGAAACATTAGATAAGATTAACTATTACATTCCTCATCATTCTGTATACAAACCAGAGAAGACATCCACTCCATTGAGAGTTGTCTTCGATGCAAGTGCAAAAACAAGTGGTTTTCTCTAAACTCCATTTTACTAAACGGAGGAATTATTCAACAAGATCTCTTTTCCATAGTCAGTAGATTTAGAAAACATGAGTACGCGTTTAGTGCAGATATTAAAAAATGTACAGGCAGATACTTGTTGATCCTAATCAAAGGGATTTACAACGAATTATGTGGAAGACTAGTGCAGATGCTCCAGTCAAGACTTACAAGCTAGCTACCGTAACTTATGGGACAGTTTCTGCACCATTTTTAGCTACCAGGACCTTCAAGGCCTTAGCAGATGAAGAAAAGGCGGAATTTCCTGACGCAGCAGATGTGATTTGTAACGATAGTTATATGGATGATATTCTTTCTGGAGAGTCTACATTAGAGGGTGCAAAAAAACTCCAAACCAGATTTTCTCAACTATTACAGAGAGGGGTTTTGAGCTACACAAATGGGTGTCAAATAGCCCAGAACTGTTGAAAGATTTATCTGCATCTTCCTATGTGTTTGATAAGGAATTTCAGGATGCTCCAGTGAAAACATTAGGTATGCTATGGGATACAAAGGTGGATTTTCTTACATACAAAGTAAAGATTAGTGACAAAGTCAACTTCTCAAAAAGAGACGTGCTTTCAGAAATTGCAAGGCTCTATGACCCTTTGGGCCTGATAGGACCCATTGTTACGAAGGCTAAGATATTCATCCAAGAACTTTGGAAAATAAAATTAGATTGGAGTGAACAGCTACCACCAGATGCAATGGAAGAGTGGATGAACTTCTACCAAAAATTAGCGAAAGTAAATAATTTCAAAATCCCAAGGTGCATTCTACTTCCTGCAACAATACGGATTGAAATACATGGCTTTTCCGATGCATCAGAACGTGCCTATGCTGCTGTTGTCTACATAAAATGTTTCAACGAATCTGGACAATCTCAAACTAGATTATTATGCAGCAAGTCCAGAGTGGCTCCCTTGAAAACACTCACCATACCGAGGTTAGAACTGTCTGCAGCTTTACTACTATCGAGATTAGTCAAAAGGTTGTGCCAATTCTACAATTATCTATTCATAAAATTTGGATGTGGACGGACTCAACGATTGCTTTAGCGTGGATAAAGACTGAACCTCATAAACTCAAAACATTTGTCAGCAACAGGGTGGCGGAGATCCAAGCACTTTCAAAGGACTATCATTGGAAACATGTTAGCTCCAAGAACAATCCTACCGACTTCATTTCTAGAGGCTGCAATGTGGATGAACTTTTAAAGAACGAAATGTGGTTCTCGGGTCCAGATTTACAAACTGATGAATACGAGGACAATCAACTTTTTCCTGATCCTTCCTACAGAGATGAACTAAAATGTGCTGTGACTCTTTCAATGACTGAGTGTTCTTCAAATTTTTATGATGAACTCTTTAATGTTACAAATAATTTCATAAAATTAATTAGAATTTTTAGCTTTATTTTTAGGTTCATTAATAATATCAAAGCTAAGGAGTCTTGTAATAAGGAGAAATATCTAACTGCAGATGAAGTAAAGAGGAGTACGGAATTTTTAGCTAAAATAGCACAATTAAGTGAGTTTAAAGCAGAAATCGATGCCTTGAAAAAAGGTAAAGGTGTTTCAAAAACAAGTAAGTTAAAGGCTTTAGATCCTTTCTTAGATGAGAATTCTTTACTCAGAGTTGGTGGAAGGCTTTGTAATGCTGATTTACCATTTGAAGCAAAACATCAAATAATTATACCTAGTAAACATAAATTTACTAAATCACTTTTTGAGCATATGCATAAGACGTTTTTTCATATTGGTGCTCAGGGTTTAGTACATCAAATTAGAATGCAGTTTTGGCCCATTAATGGCAAGGGTATTGCACGAAAAACAGTTCATGATTGCATTGCATGCTTTAGACAGAAGCCTACTGGGGTAGATCAATTAATGGGAAATTTACCATCAGAGAGAGTAACTCCAAGTGCACCATTTTTAAACTCTGGGGTGGATTTTTGCGGACCTTTTCAAATAAAATTTAAAAATCAGAGAAAGGGGATATTTTCAAAAGTTTATGTTGCGATTTTTGTATGCTTGGCTACAAAGGCTATTCATTTAGAGGCAGTGACTGATTTAACAACTGAGGCATTTATTGCAGCTTTGAAGAGGCTATGTGCCCGTAGAGGCCACATTTCTACATTAATGTCCGATAACGCAACTAATTTTAAAGGCGCAGCTGCAGAATTAAATCGTTTCATAAAATTAATTTGTAACAAAAACGAGACATTAGCAAATTATTTTGCTTCAGAAGCTATCCAGTGGAAATTTATCCCACCTCGTTCTCCTAATTTCGGGGGTTTGTGGGAGGCAGGGGTAAAATCATTCAAACACCATCTCTATAGAACTTTAGTTAATAGTAAAATAACTTTCGAAGAATTCGAGACAGTAATAATTCAAATTGAAGGTATACTTAATTCACGTCCATTAGTACCATTGTCAGATAATATCAATGAATATGAAGTTTTAACTCCTGGACACTTTATAATTGGTCGACCTATCAGTGCAATACCTGAGCCCGCAATTTTAGATATTTCAGATAATAGACTATCTAGGTGGCAGTATACAACAAAGTGTGTACAAACTATTTGGAAACGCTGGAAAAATGATTATCTTAATCATTTACAGCAGAGAAACAAGTGGCAGTTCGAGAAAAATAATGTTGCCGTAGGGTGTTTAGTGCTTTTAAAGGAAAATGATTTGCCTCCCTGCAAATGGACAATGGCAAGAATCTTGGAGGTTATTTATGGAACTGACGGTAAGGTCAGAGTCGTTAAACTAAAAACTGCCACGGGGGTTCTCACACGTTCTATTTCAAAAATATGTATCTTACCAATAGAAAATAATAATATAAATTAAATTGTAATGTGAAGTATATTATATTCTTAGAATATTGTATTTTTCTGTTTTTGAATATTGTATTTTTTTTTTTTCTTATTTTAGAATGTTGAATTTATTTGTATTTAATTCATTTAGGCATTTGTAAACTGTATATAGCAAATTGCATTTTTTAAATATATTTTTTGAAATATTGTATATTTCAACGCCGGGCGGAATGTTACGTCATCAGCGCACTGTAGCGCCATCTGTAAAAAATTTGTAAAGGTAGACATTGTCTAGCTGTACCCCAACAAAAGCGGGTGCACGAATAAAGTAGGCTTAGCGTTGCGAAAAAGACTGATTTTTTATTCTTTAACCAGTTTTACAGTCCACACAAATATTGACGAAACACTTGTAAAATGGAATAAAACAATAATCTTCATAAATATTAGTATAATAAGCAAAATAGTAATTTTTGTGATAATGCGAGTTTTTTTATCCTTATTTATTGTTTTCATGGTTAATGTTTTGTACATTAGTCATGTGCAATGATTACAGTGAAATTGAATTTTTCCTGCACATTTTCTGCACACCATTTTCATGCAAGTGAGACACATTTTTTAGTTGTATTTTCCATTGCACTCTTTAATTTCGCACTTTATGCGTTTTAGTGGATTTGTAATTCCTTTAAATTCAGTATTTACTTAGTTTTTCGAATTTATTTCACTTACGTAATTTGAACGTAATAGCAGTTAAGCAATGCTATGTAACGAAACATTTAGACACAATGATTTTAGTATAACTGACTCATTTCCGCTGTAAACCTAATAACACAGCATTTAAGGTCAAATAAATGTGCGATATTACTTCCGAAAGTTTGCTTTTTTAATGGAATATACTTAGAGAACTATCTTTTGCTGAACCACAGTTATTTATAATGATAAATTTCCTTGGTGTCGAAACGACACCAGCGGACGTTTTAGATATCTTTCGTTGTAAAATCTCTCATAGTTTACTTTGAACCACAAAACATTTTTTCTGTAATTGTGAAATTTTTTTTTTCATAAATGATTTCCGTAGTAATTCAAAATTATGTCAGCAGAGCCGTATTTAACCTCCCCGGCGCCCTAGGCACTCCAATACTTACGCCCCCCTATTTCCAGAGCACCTCTTTCAGTTCTTGCTTTTTCATGTTTTATTTCTAGGGAAGGATTTTCCCCTAACTCTTACTCTTTTCCCTTTCTTTGTTTTTGCTGTTTAAATATTCTTTCTATTATCCACCACCTGTGGCCCAGTGGTGTCCTGGACTGACAATCGTAAGAAAAGGAGAGTGGTATGGTTTGGCCACTTGTGTTCATTACTTACTTTACGGCATCAAGGACCACCCACCCTTTTGAAAATTAGTACAGTAAATTAGTGAAATCGCTTACAATTACAGTATAGAGTATATATTATTGTATGAACTGTTTATTAACTTGTTAGGTATCTTTTCCATCGCTTATCGCTTTACTGTCTTTTTTTTACTTTTCGACATCCTTATTCTTTGTTGAGTCACTGTCATTGTACAACGAAAATTTTCTCCAAAAAACAATTAATTTTTTTTTGAAAATCATTAATAATATCATTGTAATCAATTTACACTGCAAGATCATTTTAAATGCACCGCAACATCAAACTATGTATTTAGCTTTTCGTTTTCCATAGCGGATCTCATTTCAGCCTTTACTCTCTTGAAGGCAGAAATGCTTCTCTCACGATTCGTTAGGTGATGTTAAGTTCACTGTAATTTGATGTTTTTCTCCCTCCAATTAATATCGCCCCCAAATCTTTTGCGCCGGCACGTGCCTAGCATGCCTAAGCGGAAAAGTGGTCTTGTATGTCTGTAGTACAGACACAAAGATATTTTAAAATGTTCCATGTGACGAGGTATAAGATAACGAATAAGAGGAAGATGCACCAAAACAATCTGTGATTACACTTTCCAAAGACAGCAAGGCTATTACTGAGTTTAAGCAAAGAGAATCTCATATTAGGACACGGCAAATAAAATCTTTCATGCAAGAGATATAAGAGGGAAAAACCCCATTATGAATAGAGGATTGGTTGATAGAACAACTAACTCGATTTTTTAAAAATATTTTGAGTGTCCAAGTAACGATGATATTTTATTTTTCTTTCGTGACAAACTGAAAATCCCGCAGAATGTTAATATCTTAATGGGATTTATATTATCGCTCAATTTATATTAATATTGTTACTTGCGGGTACGATAAAATCATAGAATATTGCTTGTAATCTACACAGTGCGTCAAATAAGTTTTAAGACAGTGCCCACACACAAAATGATATACAAACAAGAAATTAACTCCTGTTTTGGTTTTTTATTCAAAATAGGACCCTCTGGCTACAATGCACTTGTTATAGCGATTTATTAAGGAATCGAACGCCTGTTGTAAATCTCTTTGTGGAATGACCTGCAAAGCATGCGTCGAAGCTACTTGTAAGGACGAAATATCCTCAAAATAACACCCTTTTGATTTCTCATTTTAAGTTTTGAGAACAAGGAGTAGTCACAGGGTGGTAAATTAGGTGAATATGGTGGATGGTTCAACACACAGACATTATTTTTTTGCCAAAAATCGACGAACGACAAGGGAGGTGTAACAAACACCAACTGTTTTCATTCCGATATTCTGGACGAGTGCGGATAATGGCATCAAACGCTTTAAAACAGCTAAGTAGTACTGAACTGTAATTGCTTGTCCAGTTAGAACAAATTCTTTGTGGATAATACCCCTAGCATCGAAGAATGTAATAAGCATTGTTTTGGTTATTGATGGAATTTTCCTTGTCTTTTGGCTTATCGTGAATTTTCTGACTTCCATTCCGTACTTTGTCGTTTTGTTTCAGGGTTATATTGGAAACACCAGATTTCATCACCTTGTGACAAATCTATACGGAACTTTATCACTAACCTTCTGAGTCGTCTTTTTTAGGGAAATTTAATTCCCTACCTATTTCCAATCAGCTCCAAAAAGAGGACAGGATTCCTTGTTATGTAGATTAGATAAAGTATTTAAGTCAAACGGAATAATAAAGTTAGAGCAGTAGGAGAGAGAGATTGAAGCAGAAAGTTATAGTGAAGTTAAATTGAAGATTTCTTGTTGGATAATTTAATCTCAGAGAAAAGCTGAGCTGAATTGCAGTGTGGTAAATATTAATTAAAGTCTCATTAAGGTTTATTATTACGAATGAGATTAAAATTAAATGTTCAATAAGAACATTGAATATAATTCTGGGATCTCTTATTGTGGTAATCTCTGCGTGATCGATATTCTAATCCTTAATTAATTAGATCATTAATTATTTAAGTTAATTTAAAGGATATTACCTTTAAAACCTCATAATACTAGTTAGATATATTTGTTAATAAGTCTTTGATTCTATTTGGGAAAGATAACCAAATAAAGAAAGTTATTTATAAAAATGGCTACTGGCTCTTATCTGACTCCTATTTATTCTCGTTCTCAAAGTGAGGTCCAAGGGGACCTTCACAACCTGTAACAATGGACTTCAAGAAGCTTGAATCGTTTTCCGTGGCTGAAATGATGCTTCTGCGATGTGCACTTCTCGTTGATTTATGTACAGGGGATAAAGTGCGTGGAACAAATTTAGCACACATTTTTGTTTTGCCCAAATTTTCATGCTGGATGGTTCAAATTGTTAATGTTTCTTTGTTGGTGTTTAAAGAGTCTGCCATCATTGTTAATGACGCACAGCGATCGTTTACCACGAAATTTTGTACTTTCTCAATAATTTCAGGTGCTCTAGATGGAATTCGTCTTTCACTACACTGGTCATCTTCTACCGTATCACTTCCGTCCAAAAAACATTTGTGCCACACAAAAACGTTTCATCTACTTAAACAACTGTCACCGTAAACTTGTTTCATGAGTTGGTATGTTTCTGAAACAATTTTACCAAGTTTTGCCTAAAATGTAATTACAGCACTTTTCTCCATCTTAAAAAATCAACATGAAAAAAATTCACTTCTGCAATGAACGCTCGTCATCTCTCAGCTACTTAACCAAATGCCATTAATTTGTTCACAGTGTGTCAGCAGAGCATGGACATTATAATTCATGCGCATTTGCACTTATGTCACCATTACAGTCTGGGCTCTGGGATGAGTCTTAAAACTTATTTGGAGCACTGTGTATATATTAAACCCAAATATCTCATCTTATAATATTTAATATGCTGATCACGTTACGTATTAGTGCATTTGAAATTCTGTATTCAAAAATCTCTACACTGTCTATAAATTTTTATCAAAACTCCAATTTTCTATAAAAAAAATAAATGTTGCTCCTAAAATACTGTTTTTAATGAATGCATATTATATATCGTATTATATGTATATAAAGAGATATAATACGTTTTGGACGGCTTCTCAAATGGTATCTTGGTGGATGATCTGGAATGCAGTTGCTCACAAATAAAAAGATAGTTATTAATTGTAATTTTAATTTATTATATTCTCATTAGAGTCCAGCTAATTCGTAAATACTTCAAGCCATGATTAAGCACTCCAAAGCACGCACACCGTATACAGCGGGCGTTAGCAGAGAGTTCGGTAGAAGTGAATGCACTCACACATGGGTGAAAAACAGAATGGCTGCTGAAGTAGAAGCAGCTTATATTTGCGAAGAATGGTATTAAGTTGCATTTGGTTGGGCGTTAACAAAATTAACATACAATAATGTGGATTTAATTAACACATATACACATACAAAGGGATATACAGAATTAGAAACATGATTTAAAACTGTTACTATTTTTTATTCTACACTGATAAAAAGTTCAAAGATTGTCTTGTCACTTTTTTTCCCTCCAAAATGTAAAAAAAAAAAAAAAAAAAAATACTGTAAATTTATTCAGATATATTCCGGATTCACAGGACAATTTTTTTACATTCATATAACTATAGATCTTTAAGCAACTACAGTTAAATAAATAATTAGTTTTAAAAAATGGATTATTTACAAAGAATTTTACAAATTTGAATCAAGATATTATCTGCTCATTGTCGAAACTTCTTCATTGCATACTGTGAAAAGCTGATTCAACTTAAAGTATCTCTCATTGCTCATCTTGAGGATCTTTTATAAAATCGAAGTTCAATCTTTCTGAACTAGAACCTTCAAATCGGGCTTGTACGACCGTAAATACTAAGTGTATATATATATTGAGAGAGAACATTCTTTTATTTCGCGCATATTACACAAGCAATTATGAAATTTTTTACGAAACACAGTGCTTTCATTTCTTTTACAAAGAAGGTCTTAGAAAAAATGTATCTTTTTTTTACAGCTTGCCCAAGTGCAACCGAAAGATACATATAAAAATCATAGATCTTCTACGTCAACTTCCCTCTAGATGTTGTAGTTGCGATAATCCAATTAATACAGATTCCACCAAAGGGCCATATGGAATAATGGGACCATGTTTAATGAATTTTATTGAACCCCCAAATCATCCCGTAACTTTAAACGGTAATTAGGAAAGCGAAGGTATGTTATCAGATGACAGGCACGAAATTGAGAAGTTCTCACCAATAGTTCTTTCCGTGTAGCTTTTGTCCGAAGTCAAACAAATCAGAATTTTTATACACTCATGTCCATAAATTAAGGATAATTCAGAATCATACAGAATTTGAACTCTAAAATAAAAATTTCACCTGTAGAATTATCACACACATCTTGACGAAGGATATGCAAATTACAGGAAACCACCAGAGGGCGCGGATAGTGCGTCACAATGACGAGAGTGTAAGAGAGGGGTATATAATGAATGGTAGCAAAGAAGTAAAATTGTTCACAAGCGCTTTAAAAGCCTTTCAGGGCAATAACCGCATAGTTATGGCACAAAGGAAGCATTTGGATGATTTCTTACGTGGTAGAATTATTGGACGACTGGAATGTGGACGTACCCAGCTGGAAGTATCCGAGGAACTTGGAATCGCCCAGAGTGTCATCTCCAGGCTTTGGCAACCATTCCAAGATGATGGTAATGTGAGTAGATGTTACAGCACAGGTCGCCCCCGAGTTACAACGCCGAATGAGGACCGGTGTTTGGCAGTTACTGCAAAAGAAACAGACGGAGCACCGCATCAGACCTGTCTCGTCAGCTCTCTTCAGCTACCGGTACGACAGTTTCAAGGCAGGCCGTGTACAGACACTTAGGGCATATTGGTCTATATGCTCGTAGGCCTGTCAGATGTGTTCCACATACCGCAACTCACTATCGCCGGCGATTAACCTGGAGTAGAGAGCATGCATTGTGGACACCACAACAGTGGTCTTGTGTGATGTTTTCCGACGAATCCAGGTTTAGTTTGCAGTCTGATTCTCGCCGACTTTAATATGGAGAGCGCCAGGTACCCGTTACCACCAAGAGAACACCATTGAACGACACCGTTACGGTGGTGCAGGATGGCTCGATTGGGGAGGAATTATTATTGGTTCCAGAACTGACCTGCACGTTCAGAGTGTAACGATGACAGGCCACATCTATTGGGATGTCATTTTGGAACAACATGTACGTTTGTTTCGGGGCGCCATGGGAGCTGAATTTCTGTTTATGGATGACAACGCCCGTCCTCACCGTGCAAACATTGTAGACGAATGCCTTCAATCGGAGGATATCACCCGTATGGATTGGCCAGCATACTCACCGGACTTGAATCCAATAGAGCATGTGTGGGATATGCTTGGCGGACGAATTGCAGCCCGTCAACCCCCTCCCACCTGTCTACTGGAACTTCAGAGAGCATTGCTTGATGAGTGGTGTAATATTCCCCGAGATTAGATTGATAATTTGATACTTAGCATGCCTAGGCATTGTAAGGCCTGTACTGCATCTCATCTGGGAGACATACTCAGTATTAACCGTCATACTAACCATGTTATACTGTTTTTTGTAAATAGATTCTTTTTTGAAATTTGCTCCAGGGAGTAAAAATCGCAATTTTTATTAATTTTGTCAAACATATAACATCTTTTTTGCTCTTTACCTTTTGTTTAATAAATAGACTTTACAAATAAGTCAAATTTGTTTTGCTTCTGTCTCTTTCTTTACCTGAACTTCATTATCCTTAATTTATGGACATAGTGTAGATGCTTAACCACTTAACAGTTTCTTTTTTCTGTCATATTATGTCAAAATATAAGCACATTTTTTGTAAATATTTTTTAAGAGGAAATCAGTTATATAAACTCAAATCGGCACTCAGAAATTTTATAAATATTGAATTTAAAGAATTATGCTAATTTTAATTTTCATTGAAAAAAACATATTTTTCCTTAAAGTTGGCTTTTTTCCGAAAAAATAAGCGAACTCAGAGGAACACTTTACAAAAATGTATATTAGATTTTAAAAGATAATGTACTTATATATGCAGTTAATTATTCTCTTAAAATTCTATTTTTGAGGGGTAAATTTTAAAACAGGGAGACAAGTTGAGTTCAACATTGTAATCGGAACCAAATTATCGTGTTTCTTTTTTCATCCGTTTTCCAAAATCGTTTCTTTTCGACCAACACACAAATCATTGCCTTGTTGGTCTCAATTTTTTGTCGGTGGGAGGAATCACTTCTAAAAGGTTTTCTTCTGTCAATCATAAGAGATTGGGCAAAATTCTTGGTAGTTCTTTTTTCTCATTTACCGCCCCATGTCACTCAATAAGGCAATCTATAATATCAAGCCTGAAATTCAAATGAGATTTCCTCCCAGTTTCTGATATAAAACGAAAGCATTCCACAATGACGGAAGAATATTTTTTATGTATTTATTTCTTGCCTCTTTTTGTTGTTGTTGTTGAGTAATTTGTAAGATGCTGATCCATTCTATCTACACCCCAAGAGAAGTCCGATAACAAACTTTCATTACTTCCAGAATCATTTACAGAAATTTCAGACTCACTATCTAAGTCAATATCACAATTATTTCCTGTTATGATCCTCTCATAATCGCTCATTTGTCTTCTATTTTAAGCCCCAAATTTAAAAGAAATAGTGTCCGTAGCTTGTGTAATGTAGTAAAAAGAAAATTCTTGTTTTATCTAGTCTAAAAGAATAAAGTAAAACCTAACCTTAGAACCGGTTTAGACATTTCTTTGTAATCCTAATTTTACTCGTATATTTGAGCCATCTGTTAGAAATATTGGACACTAAACGAGTGAAAAATACGGGTAAATCAGATTATTAGAGTAGGAAAAAGCGTTGCCCGAGCGGCGCTCGGGCAAATCAGTGAAGTTCCATTTCATGTGCCTGAGCGGTGACGGACAAAACTGGGAAGTGGTTAATAAAAGCCTATCATGTTTTGTTATTAATCAAGCTCTGTAAAGAAATGTTTTAAAGCGTATATATTTATGGCAATACTTTTTTAGAGCGTTCAATTTCTGAATCCTTTTCAAATTTTACAAAAAGACCAATTTTGCTATTAATCTATTTTTCAAATTTAGGAGCTTTTTACGAATGCATGAAAATTCGGGACAGCATATTTAAATAATTTTTGACACATAGTTACCTACTTAAATTAAACTTTAAAAAGAGAGAGTAAATAGATTTTATTCTTAAGTTAAGACGAAGAATCGAAATAATGTACTAATGAAAATGCATCGAAGTTATCAGAAATTTTATTTTAAAACCTTAACTAGAAATTTAATATCAGGAATGATTATATCTCCTCGTTTAAGTTACAGTAATATAAAATCATGGAATTTTCAGCAACATAACATTTTCTTCTAAAACGAGTCTCTCGTTTTTCTTCTCTTAGAAATCATATTTGCATTCTTTGACTGTATTAGTCATAATATAACACCTGGCGAGACATACTCCACAGAGGTTAATAGTCATCAGTTAAGTGTTTTTAGCATGTAAATATAGAGAGCAAAAGACGTTGAAAAACACAGACTATTGATTCAGCTTACATGTTTTGAAAGACATGCTGTTATAAAAAAAGATTAAAAAAATAGATAGAGAAATTGTTAAAGGTTTTCTCTATTATGACTGTTTTTTGCTGCCTTTTTCTTCATCTTATTGCTCAACAGGTATATGACAAAATAACAGGGCTTCGAACCGTAATTTTTTTCGTTCCGGTTCAACTAAAATATATATATATCGGTTCAATTCCGGTTTTCGTTCCGTCAAAAATAACTGTTTTCTGTTCAGTTACGAATGGATAATTTCATTTTATGTATATTGCTATTTATACTAAAAATATAATTCTATCATTAAAAAAAATGTAATTCTATATATATATATCAAACTTTTGAAGATATTTAATCTTTTTTTAAATTGGTACACTATGTGAATTGATACAATTAACCATCATGTACGATATGAGCGGTGATCAGAGAAGGGCGCATTGGCATTGTTATCCATTATCAAAATCGCACTTGACAACTAGGTTCATGATTATGTCAATTATGTGTACCCTCGCCACTTGACGGTTTCCGCTCACATCGTGCACTTGGCCTTGCAATAATTAGGTAAAAATACATTTATTTATTTATTTAACATATGAAAATTACTGAACCGAAATTAACCGATATTTTTTTTTTTATCGGTTCAGTTCTGGTTTTCGTTTCAACCAAAATAACGGTTTTCGGTTCAGTTCCGGTTCGAAGCCCTGAAAAATAATAAATAAATAGAAAGGGGCATTAGTAAATGCAATTTCTATACTAAAAATATCTTTATTTCAATTTAGCTGTGTATCCACAGTAACTGAGTGGTCATGGTCACGAACTAGTGGCCAGCGTTTTATCTCTCAAGTGGTAGGTTCGGCCGGCTGGGTTGCGAGGTGGGTTTGTCGCTGACCTTCTGCACTCAAGGTTGCGGGTCAAGTAGGCGGATTTTCATGATGCAGAAAATCGACAGCGTCCATGTCGTATGATTATTCGGCATGTAAAAAATCCCTTGAGTACCCGTTTGGCTTGCGTGCTTTTGGCAAAATTACATTCCTAACTACAATTTCGCATCGTCAAGGGTCAAGTACCTCCTTCTGGGGAGGAAACTGGGTGTCAAAATTACTTGCGGTAATTGGTATCGCCTATATAGTGCCCCTGTAAAAAGTGATATCAGCTCCTGCCGAATGTACTAGGTCTGCAAAGGTAAAAATATCAATCCACAGCCTCATTAGAGGAAAAAAAGGTTGTAGGTTCGAGTCCTGGTGCCTTATAGAGAGACTGATTAGGGGCGGCATTTGGATTGAATTTGAATTTTTTTTTTGTTTCAAAGAATTTGATATATTTTCTGAAATATTATTGGGTGTGAGTTTGGTATTGCATTTAACGTATATTATTATTATTTAATGACGGTTCTCTTTTGTGTTTAAACTTGAAGGGGTTGAGGTGGGAGTATATATTAAAGCATGAAATTTAATATGCTTACACATCTTTCACTTGTAAATTTCTCCTCATCTCGGAGTGAGATCACAAAGGACATTCCTTTCACCCTTACGTTGTCTGGGGAGAGCTATCCAAAACAGGACAAGGGTAATAAGAGGTTCTGACAGATAGAAAGCTACAGGAGATGTTTTATTTTTGTCCTGAGTGTTGTTACTATAAGTTAAAACAAACGCTTGTGATCCCCACCATCAGTAGACTATTTTTCGAAGAAATTGGCCTGCTGAAATTGACAATTCTTTCTCTTATATTTCACTCATTTGATATAATAACAAGTAACTATGTCCTTAATTTCGAATTGTCTTGAACCTTTTAAGACTTAAAATAATATATATATATATTGTAACGTTTGAAAGAATAACGGTAGCGTATTCTTGGTTAATTAAAATATGGAATTTATTTACGTCACAACTATTGAAAATTATTTACTAATTGATACATTAAAGTTATTAAATTTAATTATAGATTGTTAGAGTCCAATATTTTGTGAGAGGAGGATTCGTTGGTCACCGCTCTCGTGCAAGTTCAAAGCATCTCTCCCCCTCATCTTCCGGTCGACGAGCTAGATTCCTCGGGGGTCAAAAAGGGGTTGCGTTGCACCTGCAAGCTGCACGTGTGGGTGTCGGGTCTACAAAGAAACCGACCAGATGTTGATGTTTGGAGAAGCGACGTTACAATATATATATATATATAGAGAGAGAGAGGCGGCATTGGAGAAAGGGGCGGCATTGGAGAGAGGGGCGGCATTGGAGAGAGGGGCGGCATTGGAGAGAGGGGCGGCATTGGAGAGAAGGGCGGCATTTTCCATTTTTGTCCGGGGAGGCAAAACTGCTAGAGCTGGCCGTGGATTGATGCATGTCAATCCTATCGAGGATATAAGTAGTGAAGGCTTGGAGGGTGGGGTGACAGCTCAGGTGGCGCATCGTCATTCGACCGCGGCTCTGAATTTCGAGGACCGTCGCCAATACCCTTCTACAGCGACAATAGTAAACAATCCATTCAAATTTTAATGAAAAACTAAAGAATTTTGAAACTACTCTACACAAAATCGCGATTTCTCAACATTTTTATTAAAAATATTGATATCCATATTTTTATCCGAGTTCGAACTATAATATTAATAGAAAAAGATGTTTTTTTTTTTAATTAGGAAAAGTCTTTTCTTAAGCGCTTTTGACGAAAACTGTTATTAACTGGGTGGAGGAGATGTACCGTAAAATCCGGCGTATAGCGCGCACTTTTAATACATAAAATAAGATCAAAATTTCGGGGTGCGCGTTATACGCCGGGTATAAAAATGAGAGCTTTAAAAACACAAAAAGGTGAGCATAGAAAAATATTAGACTTTTATATGCATCAAAATATTCTTTATTTAAAAGAGATGACATTCCATATGAATTAAAGGGTTTCAGTTCTAGAAGTATACTATTTTTTTCTAAAGTTTGGTATAATACCTCAAATAAATGACTTCAAAACATAAGAACATTGCATACGTGAATTTCAAGATTTTTTGTAAAAAAGGGGTGTGCGTTATATGGCAAATATACCTAAAAATTAAAAATTGCAGCTTGAAAGCATAGGGGTGCGTTATATGACGGTGCGCGTTATACGCCGGATTTTACGGTAGTTTAGATTTGTAGGCTGATATCCAAAATTTAAATTTCACCTACTACCTTTCATCATGTGGAATAATTGTGGCCGTGGTATCTCAGTGGTCATGGTCACTCGTGGTCGGCATTGTCAATTTGTGAGTTCTAGCCCTGATGCCACTGAAAACAAGCCGTGCAGAGGGTTGAAGTCGTGGCTTAAAGTCCTCATATTAGAGTGGTGCTGGGGAAGTTAGGAGAAGGGTGCTAGTTCAGGTGTCATCTTTGTCACTTGACTGTCGTTCCAAATTACGAGGTCTGTCGCTATTAGCTCTCATGTTGTTTCATAGCGTCACGAAAATTAAAATCAATCAATCGCGTGAAATAATTGAGATTCTCCTCTACAAAAATAATGCAATGGAGCCAAAAGTCTTCATGTGAAATGCTATGGAAATTTGGAGACCAAAATCAGCTTTAGCGTTGTCCTCATAACCTTAATGAAGTGTTTCTCAAACTGTGGGGAACGCCCCTCTAGGGGGGCGTGATAACCCTACAAGGGGGGCGCGAACATATTGAAAAGTAGAAAACAAAAGATTGTTTAAAAAATTATCAATATATTAAAAGCAAATAAATAAAAAAAGAAATGCACATTTACACTGCGCAATGAATTTTATAATCAGTTTAAAGATATTACGTTCAGAACAAGTTTAATAATTACCAGTGTCACCATAGGCTTGTCATATATAAAATTAAAAACAAAAATTAACACTTATCTTGATAATTTATACGGTTTATAATTAATCCCTTAAATGCTAGTTAAAAGCTACGTGATTCGCTCCCTAATGCCACCGTTTAACACGTGACCGAGCGTATCTGGTGTATTGGGAAGGGGGAGGTTAAAGGATTAAAGAAACAAATAATCTGAAACAAGTAAATCCTTCGCAAAGACAATCAAGCTCATTTTATTGCATTCCAAAGCCTTCGGAATAAATGTAAGAATAGTAGTGCACAGAAAATACCGTACTTCGGAAAGACGTATATATACGTCCGGAGCAATTATCACCCTGCCTGAGTGAGACATTTATATACGTCGGTGGTACTAAAGAGGTAAAAGTCGAACTGTAGGCTTAGCTTCAAAATATAGCGTTATTGAATACATTGTACCGTTATTGTATGGGGGGGGGCAAAATGAAAATAATGATTGAATATTGGGTCACAAATATTGAAAATTTGAGAAGCACTGCCTTAATCTATTTTAAAAAATAATGAGTTTCTTCTTCAAAAGTTCATTACATATTGATTTAATGCGTCTTTGTCAAAAATAAAATCAAAGTCCTTCAATAAATCAAAGTCCTTCAATTATCTGTTATTCCAAAAAGGTAATGCACTAATTACTAATAAAAATAGTGCAATTAATACAGCGTATTTTATAAAGGAAAGCATAACTTTCCTGTACAAAACCATTTCAATACAATCTCATTTACATTACTGTCTGTCGAATATTTATGAAAAATAGCTAAGATTATAACCAACACTGTGCTAAATTTGTGTGCAGTTGTTTTCCTCCATTCATTGATTCTAATGAATTTCGGGGAGAATTTTTTTTAATCTTAAATCATTCATTAATTTGTAACTATTGCAAAAATTGCAATTTTTTTCTGATACTCTTTCATGCGAGTGTTTTGAAGACACACTTCTCTTTCCTAAATGCGTGGATTAAAACATCCTTGGTATATTTCTCAATTAAATTGTTCGTCCTCACCAGAAAAATATGAAAAAATACATTGTTGCAAGCAGCAGAAACAAAAAAATTTTACCAATCAATTCAAATTTAAATTCTGAAAGCATAGTAATCGCAGAATTTGTTAAAAATATATCCTATTGTTAAATTACGCAGGTATAAATACTAATGAAAAAAGTATTAAAAAATAATATTATTGAAGAATATATATATGTTTGAGGATTATTAAAACATAATTATGAAGTGGAATTTTCTTAGATATTTGTTCTTTTTATTTCTAATATGCTTGTAAAATGAAAATTTTCATCTCATATAAATTGTAAACAGAAATACAACTTGTGTGTGCTATATACTGAAAGATTATTAAAGAATCAGTTATTATATCATTCATTTTTTATTTTAAGAGAATTTTTGTTAAAAAATGTACTTTTTATAATCTTAAGAAGATTTCAATTGAATTGGTTTCAACGCGGAACTTCACAGTTATTGGTATCAATAAATTTAGGTCAAATATTTTTTGAGCTACATTTTATTATTTTTATCTTGCAGTAAATGATGAAACCTTAAAAAAATTGCTAAAAAAGTTATTGTTTAAAATTTTTTGAAAAAAATATATGGCTTCAAATAATTTCCCTTTAAGTAGTTTATTTCTTAAAGTATATCCATAATACCCTCAGAAATTCCGTAAATATGCTAAACTTTTTTCTAAAATATATGAGGGAATGACACCGTACGAACATTTCCATGAGGGTTAATAAAACATAATAATCATTTTCACAAATTAATTCGAGTCATATTGAGTAATATTTATGGAGGTATTTAATAAAAATGGTGAAATGCGGGCTGAATTCCCTTTATATACCAATTCGGTTTCCCGTAGAGTATCAGATTCGTTTTATTGAATCATCGTCTTGGATAACCATTTTACACAGGATGTTGTATGCTGTGATTCTATCAACTGTTCTGTTCTCACAATCGTGGGCCTTGAAATTTACCGACTGCGGTAAGTAGTTACTTCTTCATTTTTATGCATGATATCTCGAAGAAGTTTCGAAGCATAGCAAACGAAACAAATCAGTTACAAACTTAATCAAAGAATTTCTCGTATGTCCTAAACGAAAATATGTTTCTATTCATAAAAGAGTTAGGGTACTAAAAACTAAAACTTCTCAACCACATAAGAAGCCCCAACACATATGGATTAACTTGAGATTATTTCAATCATTTATTGAATATTTTCTTTATTTCTTCTAAGTTTGTTTAAAGTACAGTTTATTAAAAACGTGTGTTTTTAATGTAGGAAGTGTAGTCAGCAATTTTAGATAAATTTCTGGCAGAACTTAGAATTTTATTTGCTAATGAGTGTTACAATTCTAAATCACCTTTTACTTGGTGCATAACTGTAGCCATCTTTTTTTCACAAAATTCGCAAGGCAGTTTCTAGTTTTAAGTGCACAATTTTATATGTGTGTGTGAGTGTCTTTTTGCTACTTATATTCCGTTTATACAAAAGTTATTCTTATTAGTTGAATTGCTTAATATATTAATGTATCATTGCACACGAGTAAGTTTTAGGCTTATTTTTTCAATCATGGTTTATTTTCTACAAGTTTTTCTTGCACTATTATGCATTTTGCGATGAAGGGGAAGGTTTTGGGTTTTCATAAAGGAAGTTTAATCCTACTTCACTGCCCTAAGTCAGAGACAGCTTTAGAAAACATAAAAGTTTTTCATTTTGGTACTTAGTGTACAAAAAAATTTATGCGTTAGGCTAAGCTTGGTTAGGGTAGAAAAGGATATAGTTTAGGTTAAAGATATACAGGACACTGTAGAATTAATAAAATGAAATAATGAAAATAATAAAAGAAAACGTACGCTCGACGATGATAAAAATAAAGACAAATAATGCTTCATTTAAGCAAATAAACAACTTTTAATATATTTACAATCAAAGTCTAATATTTAAGAAAATATTGATAATATAATAGACACAATGATGATAATCCTCTATCTGAATTTCATTTTACTTAATTATTACTTTGACAAAATTAAAGTTAAAAAATGAATTGCCATTTCAGGCGTCACTTACTTTCATGAGTAATGGAAATCACCAATGTGCAAAAAGTCTTATAAAATAATGGCAATAGAGATTGACATTTTTTAACTCATACATCATAAGTTATATAACATTGATTTGGCTTTAAGTATTACATAATTCAGCATTTCTGCTCTGAAAAGGACTAACAATTGATTTCTGAATTTTTATCTAAAGAGGTATCAAAAAAAATTCTATAAATATACATATGAATTAAATATTTCACAATTATGTGTGTGTGTGATGTTCTGTAGGATTTCAATACACAAATCACACACATATTTATGAAGTCTTATTAAAACCTATTTCTTACGACCATTCGAAAAATATTGCAATTGTTCTTTTTTTAGAGTTTTTGAGTTATTTCATCTGATATTATATGTGAAAGCAAAGTTATTGGTTCTATTATATATAGTTTCTTTTAATTATTAAAAACACTTTTTTTGTTTTAGTATGATTAGTTCTAATTAAGTGAAAGAAGTACTTTATATTTGTAGCATTAAAACTGAAATGATACATATATATATACACGTGTGTTTTTTATTCGATACATTTTACTACATTTTGTAACTTAATTTTAACATATTCATATATGGTATTTTTTTCACTTGAAGTTTTAATGTATAAAGAAGATTAAAAAAAATTTAATCAGTAAATAGAATTTTTCTCTGAAAAATATGAATAATTAATCTATGGATTTTATATACTTTTGCACATTATATCATAAAAGTTTTACATTTGAATATTTTTTTTCTTTTTAATAGGTTCAAAAACAGGTAAAGTCCTCAATGTTCAAGTAACTGGCTGTGAAACTTCAGATGTATGTGAATTTAAGAGAGGAGAGAAATATAACTTTGACGTATCTTTCGAATCACGTAAGTATTTTAAACTTCTGTGATTATATATATACAATAAGAAAATCTGACATATTAACGTTTTTTTGCAACTATATTCTTTGTTAAAAGATGACGAATGAGTTTTTTAGTGTTAGAGATTAATAAAATATATGTAAACTGGTACTGACTATATAATTGCAGCAACACCTGATTGGAAATAAATAAAAGGTTTAATGACTAGATTTTATTGGAAAATTTAGTTTAAAACTTTTTCTAACCAATTTTTTCCACACTTTTTTTTCCCCCTACACATTCTCTCTTTCAAATTTTTACACATAATTACAGTGTCTCAAGAAATAGAGGATATGTATTTCAAGAAAACATATACGCTTTAAAAAATACAAAAATTACCCTAAGGAATTTTAAAACGTTCTCATTTAAATAAAAAAAATGTAAGGGTCTTGTATTATAAATGTAATCGTAGTATATTTTCATCACATTCTTGATTATTATTTTGTGCAACACAATTCAAGGAACACAGTCAGAATGTCTAACACTGAGCCTTCTAATCTTTTATCTCCAAGTATACTTCTTAGTGATATGATACACTTGTTTTTATCACTACTTATTATAATACACTACCAATCCCACTTCCTTAAAAATAATTTCAAAAATAACTGCAGTTTATCAATTTATGGAATTATTTTTGGCTTAACAGCGTTTCTTTTCTTTCTTTGACTGGAAGAAAAAATAGAGTTGTTTCGCTTACATTTAATGTGAAATATATATATATATATATATATATATATATATATATATATATATATATATATATATATATATATATATATATATACATATATATATACATTTTAGATAAAAGAAATCTGGACCTTAGAAAAGTTCTTTCGAACTGTAACTAATACATTAAAACTCGTTAAAGCAAAAATATTAATTTTTTTTTCTTTTTTTAAATTAATTTTTTATTATATCGAAAACTTATTTATGAAATGATTCGACAACTTTATAAATTTCAGATGAGATCATGAATTGCATTCAAGTTGCAGACCTTGATTCAAGGAATTTTGCTAAAGTTAAAAATGAAACTCATACTGAGTATTGTGATCTTTAAAATTTAACTTTTCTCGAGTCCTAAAGCTTGTCTTGGCCTATTTTTTAAAGAGAAAGATCCACATTCATAATATTTTTTTAAAATAGCAGATGATATTGTATTCATATAGCCTCGTATGATGTTAACACCAGTGGTTCTCAATCTTTCACTACTGGCGACCCAATTTTCAATCATAATTTTTATCGCGCCCCCCCTAAAAATAATAATGTATTGAATGCAATAATAATGCACTTTGACGCTAAGGTTACAATACGATCATAATTATAAACCGTACAAATTAACAAGATAAGTATTAAATTTTGTATATGTTACTAATAAGTAATATTTTTTTTTTACTTTTCAGTTCGATTCACTATAAAAGTGTGTTTTATTGTTTGTTTTAAAACTATAACTTATTTTATAATTATTTTTACTATACACGATAAAAATCACAATTCCAGTGAATAATTTAATTAAGAGAAAATATACTTACCTACTTTCAAGGACTTTTCAATTTTTCTTAGAAAATTTGAGAAAAAATCCAATAAAACTAAAGAAAATGTTCCAAATGTGCGTGTGCTTAATAAAGGACAAATCACATACACTTTTCGCTAACAACACAAGAACGTTATTTTCAAGCTAAACTGTCATATTTTGTTCATGTGTTTTTGTAGTTTTGCTATTGTTTGATGATCTACAAATAGAATTTTGAACTTTTTCTTCTTTGTGTCTTTTTGACAAGGCAAAGTGCTAAATTATGGCTTCATAGTTTTCTTCATAGAGATCTTTAGGCAGCATTTGAAAATTTCAAATCAACTCAAACGCTTCATGTCTAACGCTTTTCTGATATTTACTTTCGCTATATCTTGATTAATATGCATTATTTCAGTAGGTTCTTCAATTGCTTGATCAGTTACAACTTCCTTCAATAGGGATCACAGATGCCCATTTTTTTAAAAATATTCTGCTTATTTACATTTATAAACCATAATAAGTCGTACAACACAGCAATCAAAACTACAAAATTGTTCATGGGAAACGTGTAGCATGTTCTAAAAAATAATTGCGTAAAACGTTTTTATGATGCATTATATGTTTCAAATACTCATACTTATCCATATATCATAAAACTCTTTCACATGGAAAAAGATGAAACAGAAATATATTATATATATTTACAGCTTCCCTAAAAAAAAGACGGAGATAAACATACCAGTAAGTTCGAAGGTCAGCTAAAGTAATATTTTAGGTTAAAAGAAACGTAATAAAAAATCTTTCATCATTTGATATCGTTAAAAGAAACGTAAAAAAAAAATCTCTCATCGTTCTCATATTGACCGCAAAGTAAACAAATTTTTTTTAAAATTTGGTTATAGGATCAAAGATGGCTAATGAGCGTTTGAAGTGGAATCTTTTATTTTTGATGATCACCAGATGATAAAAATAAATTATATCAGTGTAAATGTGTATTTTTTATTATGTCAGAAGGCATTTTGTTTTACTTCATTCCGAAAAATTTTTTTAAACCTTTTATTTTCAATATGCTCGCGCCCCACAGTTTGAGAAACTCTGTGTTAACACACACACATACATCTGGTTATAATAAATTATCCTTAAAATTTCGAAGTATTTAACAAATTACGATTTTTTAACTTTTAACACAGAGTGAATAATTCATTTGGTACCAAAGTACGAAAAATAAAATATGGACCATATTCCACAAAGGTAAAAGTAAATTTAGAGTTATAAACAAAAATGAGCACCATATTAACACTGGTTTTTCATAGCATATATTCTTTTTCTTCTTTCAAATGGGGCTGCGGATTAGTAAATACTATTGCAAACCTAGTACATTCTCCGGGAGCTGGTATCACTTTTTAGTGTGGCACGGTATGGGTAGATACCAGTTGTCCCAATATAATTTCTCTCAGTATGTAAGCGATGTTAGAATATGATTTTGATATTGGAACATTATTCTGTCTATAAATGTGTTTTAAATGTGAATCATTAAACGGAGATAACTTAAATATATTAGCTTTTTATAATAATATACTGTTTGGCAATAGCGTGTATAGCTTCTAATAATCTCTTTTTAAACATTACAATAGTATCCCTTATGAATTTTTATACTCCCAAAATGTTTAATTCGTTTTTAGGACTGTCTGCACTTGTAACAAAACACTTCAAATTTCAGTTCTATGAAAACTTGTTCTGTTTTTAACGTGTATTGTTTATACATTTTAGTAACGGATAGTGCAAGTTTAAGAGCCGTTATACACGGTATTGTTGGAGGCGTTGCTATACCTTTCCCTATTCAGAATGCTAATGCTTGTGAACACAGTGAAATCGAATGTCCTTTACAAACTGGTCAAACCTACAATTATGGATATGAAATTGAAGTTCGTAACACATACCCAACAGTAAGTATCAAATTTTAATGGTTTTTACCAAATTACGAGAAAATTTTAAAGTAGTTCTATTTTCATTTGTAAAAAATTCTCTTACAATATTTAAAATGTAGGTGTTGAAATATAAATAATATAACAGGAGGAAATACACAACAAACTAAAATCGTTATTTAGAAAATACATATACACACCACATATTTAGACAATTTTGAATATAAGAGAGAGTTAAGTATTAAGAAATATAACTCATTTGGAATTTGGTTTTTCATTATTTATTTAAGCAACTCTTAAGTTAAATTTTTTTAAATGTTCCCTTTAACAAATAATTATTGCATTATATAAAGGTTATCCTTTTTTTAATTCAATAAAACTATTAAAAATGAGAGAAAATTGTGTGGTAGTGCAGCGCTTATACGCAGTTAACATTACATTAGTGACAAATGAATTATCATCAAAGCTCTCTGAGTCATTTGTGGGTGTATCTGATATACACTAAGAATGGTTGACTGTTGTTGATAATATACTTCCTATCATATTTAGACGTAGATGATGTGTACTGCTCTGCGTAATGTCAACAGATCAACGAAATGAGGATTTCTCATCCAAATTTTTAAAATCGATACTATTAAGCAATCACTAAAAACATGCTGAGCTGTATGAATCGATCAGATATCACTACATCAGACACGGAACTATGTCAAAAGGATAGCTTTCTTTTTAGAAATTTTCCCCAATAATCCACCAATTGTTTTCTGTAATATGTAATATGATAGCAAATTATCCATCTCATGTCTACAACTCATCTCATCTCATAGTTATATAAGCCTTATGCAATTCTGTTACGATGGGTTGTTTTACATCCATCATTTACATGGGTTGTTTTACACATTTGCCTTTATTTGATATAAAAGACAGTCCCTTGTAAATTTTATTCAGAAGTTCATCATCATCTTTATACCTAAGAATTTTCAGAATTATTATTATTGTTCGCAATCAAGCTTTCGAAATCAATATTGGGGGATTCTCCGCCACTATCAGCAAGTAACCCTAGGCTTTTTTTTTCATTCATCATGTATTTTACTGAAGTACATGAAGAAATACATTTGTTGATAGTATTAAACTTAAAATTCAAGGTACCCATTTAGGCATTTGTGGTTTAAATGGTCGTTGATAAAGTATAAAACATAATATGCAATATAGTCAATTATTTAATATTTATAGACTTTTTAATAAAAAACGTTGAAAAATTTATCTAACTACTTTTAATAATTTTAACTAGCGGATTTTCTTACCTCTAGTAGGACGTAATACTGTTTGTGTATTACTCGCCATTTTGAAAACTCGAAAAAAATCCTTAATATTGTGTTCTGCTGCATTCTGTTAATTAGCTTTGAAAACAGTTATTCCTTAATAAAGTGCCATGGTTTATTTCAGTTAGAAGTAATAATAATTAATTAAATAAATGATATTTTAGAAAGATACCTAATTGGGTATTGAGAATCTCAAAATGTTCATTCGCAGTGTCAATATATTATGCGCTTCCTCCCTTCCATATAGTATATGAAGTACACAGTGTATGAAACACCTCGATCTAGAGGGATTTGTATTCAAATAAACAGACATCCATTTCGATCTAATATTACTATCACTTTAATACACTGTTAGCCGATTTTTTTAAAAAAAGAAATACGGGGCTTTAATTTTTCCTTTAACCATCAAGATCGTCAGCGAATCTTATCAAATAATCAATATGATTATTAATTTTAGAATTTGTATAAATGTTTAAATGTTTCTTCTTTTCAGTCAGTGTTGTATGCACCAAAAAAGAGAAGAAAATTCCATATTTTATTTAACCATGCATTTTGTTAAGTTTTGTTTAAAATTGTATTGCACTATATACAATTTGAAAATAACTGATGTTTTCTTTATTGCAGTTAAAAGCTGATGTGAAATGGGAACTTAAGGATGACAAAAATCAAGATGTATTTTGCGTTCAAATTCCAGTCCAAGTTGTTTAATGTAGAGAGGGAAAGCTGTTTCAAAAATTATTATTCATGTTTCTTTGTACCATAAAGGAATTAAAACCCACATTTCTCATTTTTTCAATAAAAATAAGTGCAATTCCTTAAAATTTAATAATAGTAAAAAAGTTTGTAAAAATGAAAATATATATATAATAAAAGTGTGTTTCTCTAATCTTTCTTGAGTTTTTATTGCAAAATAATCCTTTTATTTAATGAATATCAAGTCCGAAAGTGCAAATACAAAAGTTCTTTTGTACAAAAAGACTATATTTCAATAAATAATTTTCTCTTCTAAACATTTTACTCGCACTTTAAATTTCTTCTCCTACTAGTATATAGTCCAATTTACTTTTATATTACTTCAAGACAATATAGTAATATATTCAAAAGAAATGAAGTAAAGGGTGTTTTTTTAGAGGTATAGAACTTTAAATTGCAATAAAACAACGATGTATTATTCAATTGCCATGAATCTTTTTTTATTCGAAAGATAATCTTGTGGCATTACATTTTAAATATGATTTCTGGCATAGGACTGCCACGGCTGGCTCGGATGTAGTCCAATCTGGAGTCCAATTTTCGATGACTTTTTCCAACATTTGTGGCCGTATATCGGCAATAACACGGCGAATGTTGTCTTCCAAATAGTCAAGCGTTTGTGGCTTATCCGCATAGACCAATGACTTTACATAGCCCCACAGAAAATAGTCTAGCGGTGTTAAATCACAAGATCTTGGAGGCCAATTCACAGGTCCAAAACATGAAATTAGGCGGTCACCAAACGTGTCTTTCAATAAATCGATTGTGGTACGAACTGTGTGACATGTTGCGCCGTCTTGTTGGAACCACAGATCCTGGACATCATGATTGTTCAATTCAGGAATGAAAAAGTTAATAATCATGGCTCTATACCGATCACCATTGACTGTAACGTTGTGGCCTTCATCGTTTTTGAAGAAGGATTCCACCAGCCCATAAAGCGCACCAAACAGTCAGTTTTTCTGGATGTAACGGTGTTTCGACATGCACTTGTGGATTAGCTTCACTCCAAATGCGGCAGTTTTGTTTGTTGACGTAGCCATTCAACCAGAAGTGCGCTTCATCGCTAAACAAAATTCACTTATGAAAATCGGGAACAACGGAAATCTCGTTTTGGGCCCATTCGACGAATCTACGCCTTGCTTGATGATCGGTTTGATGAATTGCCAAACCAAACTGAGAATAAATCACTTGGCAGCTGTTAAATCGGTCGCCATCTTGGAAAGTAATGCCAATTTAAACTTCTATACCTGGAAAAAAACACTCTTTAGTATAAAATTAAAAACAACAAAATATTGCAACATTCTTGTTACCTTACCAGGATTAGACATCAGGGATGGGGGTGGAGTCTCCTTCATACATTTATTCTATCTTTAAAAATCCGTACAACAAAGTAGACTATTGAATATTTAGTAATGTTAATATGGTTTTAAAGTAAGTAAAGGATAAGACTGTTTGTGATAAAAATAGTTAAAATAATTAACAGATGTAAGTGATATATCATAATGAATATATACGTTTATTTGTGTTGTGCGTTGGACGTTAAAGAGAGAACTAAATGTGGTAAATTCGAGATTTGGTTTAATGAAGTCTCCTTTGGTGTGAAAATTACTTATTAATTTAAGATAGGTTAAACACTCATATATTAACAACAACAATGGGCAAGGAACACAGTGGCCACATTCTTTCCTCGCCTGTCCTCTTCTGAAGCTTAGTGGTCACTAGAGGGGGCTTCTGCTGCTTGGTGCTGTCAGTTACAGTTATTATGACAAGAGGACGCATACGCTTTTCTATATTGCATCAAAATTGTGGGAACCCCCCTGGGTTCCACCCTGGACACTAAGATTAATTTGAGACAAATAATGACCAGACGCCATTTGTATAATAATAACTTATATTTATTCACTTGATTCAAGTATCAAAAACTTTAATGACATATAGTATTTATATGTCTACGTCAAACAAACCTTTATTATTAAATTAAATTACAAAATATGAAATTAATCAATAACTACGAGTAATATCAATAAGGTTTACCGGAATCGGAGGTCTGAGAAATACACGCAACTTGAATTAATAGCTTTCATTAGGTGAAACTAATTTTATTAAACTAACGCTTGCTGTAAGCGGTATTAAACTAGAATATATCACCTGGTAGTACTTTGATCTCTTCACAGGTATATTAACCTCCTAAGGTTCCTTCGTTGAGTACTAGCAGTAATGCTTCACTATCGTAATCCAATTGGATCCTAAAAACGTTGTCACTAATGCTGCTGGCTCAATTGCCTTCATCCTCGCTAACTTACAACGCTCTCCTTAAATACCCTATCTACTTTGCATACCCCGTTCTCCTCTTAGAGTTTATTGGAAATATACGCGAATTTACAATCCCCAAAGACGCCTAAGAATAGTAGTGGAAAGGTTCCGTACAGATTCGTCACAAAATGTTTTTCACAATATAATATCACAATATCAATGGAATAGAATCTGTATGAATGTGTTCATACAACTTATTTGATATGCAACATAATTAAGAGTTTTCAGCGAAATACCTCTTTCTTATCCACAGTGATGTCGAAGAACAGCAAACTAAATTTTAAACTCGTTTTTATAGAACATAAAATCCTCTTCGTTAATATACATTGCGTTTTAGCCATGTTTCTATGTATAATTCATTGATTAAACCCTGTATGCCTTTAATTGTGAATTAAAAGAAATATCTCTTCTCACATCTTTTTTTGATTAAATTGTAAAAGCGGATTAGAACATTTATATAATAATTCAAAATTTAAAGAAAAAATATCGTTAATTATATAGCTAATAAATTAAATTGGTACTTTTTAGTACCATCGAGTCACTAAAGTCGAAAATATTTCATAATTTTGTAAATAAAGAATCTGTATATCATTTCACTAAACTGTTTTAATGGCAGGTATAACAAGATATATATACGTACCTATTATCAATGAAAATCCCCAAAAAAATTTTCGTATAAAATGGCTCAATTGTTCATAGATAAACATATAATTTTTTTATCACATTAATCCCTGCATTAAGATGCCGTATATCAAGACGATGAACAGTTAAACTTACAGAAAAATATTTGGTAGTCAGCTTTTATACATATTTTTAAGAGAAAAATTTTGTTAATTAGCAACCGAAAGAATTAAAAAAAAAGAAAAAAGAGGGAGGTGGAAAAAATGAATTCCTTATTCCCCAGAGATGTTTTAAAAAAGTAGTACTCATAAGAAATCATAGAAAAATGCTTCAGAAAATGTCTTAAGAAACATACTTTTCACATAATGCAAATTTCTAAATGCAAACATTTTTGTAACAATAAATTAGAAATGTTTTCTTCAGGATTTGTTAGGCTAATTTAAGTAAAGCACTCAATTTCGAATGAAGGTTTCAAAAAAGTTGCTTTTGAAAAGAGTCTGCAATGATCTACAAGTTAAGCGATTCTCCAGGGAAAGTTATTAATTATTTATAAACTAATATGTCTCTAAAATTGTGTAAAAAAAAACTTTTAAAGATGCCCAAAAGAATCTACTTTGTAAAATTAAATAAATCATTGTGTGACACAAAGTATGATCAGAACGTTTAAAAGAATAAAACACTGTTTTATGTTATAAATACTACTTTTATAGGTACCCTTTTGTTTGTTTATTCAATAAATCTAAAAATTTTCGTACTACTTTAAAACTCTTACACCTGGGAACAGAAAGAATTTCAGACTCAATACATGATTTTTATTGTTTTTTTCTCCCGAAGTATTCGTGTTTTCAACTTTTTTTTATTTTAGTAAAACAAATCTTGTGACTACAGCTGTAAGCGATTGAGAAACATCAGTTCCTTTATATATTATTATCTTGCAATTGCGTGAGATGTATCATTCAACTCTTTAGTCAATAAATCGACGTAAAAAAAAGTACATTGGTCCATTAATAACACCTGCTACTACCCTTTGATCGCAGTCACCCTCTTGAATTCTTGTCATGAAACCAAACATACTTGTTTTGCGCAATGTTTAAATAGATTCGTCAGCTTAATGTTTTTTTAGTAGAACAAAGACTTTTCTTCTGACAAATCTCACAATTTCCTTTTGCAAATATGAAAGTAATTCTTTTAATAGAGTTGCTGTTTCTTATCCTTAGTGTAGTTACCTAACACCAGACAACTCCATCACAGTCTGTATACTTCCAAAAAATCCAAGAATGAAAGAGATTTTAAGAACACCTCGTCCAAGTTAAAATTTAAGAGCTGTAAAATGTGTCCAGGTGATGCCTGAGCAGCATTACACTTTGTACATATCTTAAAAATGTTAGCCCCTATTCAAAGGCGAGAGATTTCAAGTGTCCACTGGCAAATCGAGACATGCAAGTCTGCGAGCTTCTATGACCTCCTGTGGTGAGTAGGGCACCACAGGGCGCTTTCGTAAATACCATACATGTTCAGGAGGAACTCTCCAGAGTTCCTTTTGCTATTTTCTTACTATCGGAGAACACCTCGCTTAAGGCCAACGGCCATATTTTCAAAAACTACCTTTATCCAACGGATGGCGTTGTTTTCAACTCGGATGACGTCAAAGCGATGATGTTTGTAAAAAGATAACCCTTCGTTACTGTAGCAACAGGGTGTGGTTAAAAAATGATTGACAGATATAGCCGGTTTCAGAACGCATGCGCAGTTGCATTAAAATAAACAAAAAAAAAGGGGAGTTTTATAAAAGTGCTGCTTTTTAGAATTGCCGCGGGAATGAGTGCGGTATCTTTTTTTTTTTTTTTTTTAATTCCGTGCAAATATTTTGGGATATCCACGAGTGAATGAACAAGTACGTTTACATTTTCTTCGGTATCATAAACGTTGCCCATAGGGTTAAGAATAAAGATAGAATTTAGAAAGGAGTTTTAATTTTTGGAGGAAGGATTCGATAGACCTCCAGTTTTATTTTTGTAGAGATATCTTTTTTATTTGTCTTAGCGTATTTAATTCAATTTTTTTCTCGTTTGATAGGTATGTAATAAATTTCTTTCTGCTCATATCTTAGATACAAATTATATTTGAAATTGCTGTGTAAGAATACTCATCAGGGAAATAATCATTTTCAATTAGTCTTTCACAAGAAAATGTTAATTTTATAAGAAAATTACCTAGAGCAATTTTTTCACAAATAGTTTGTATAATTCTGTTTTCAAACACATCTATTTCTTGTTTTACAAATTAATGTTATTATTTCCGATACGCATGAAAATATGACAAAAATTTCACAAAATTAACAGATAGCTATTGAAACGATTGCTTTTTTTCTGAACGTTTGATTAAACATATAAATATTTAAGATAGAAAAAAAACAGTATAGTGTGTGTGTGTGTGTGTGAAAGCCTATATATATATATATATATATATATATATATATATATATATATACATGAACTGAAAAAGACATTAAAAAAACCGATCTGATAAAAGCATTTTGATATTTTATTTGAATTTATGTAAACCTTTTTCATTCCACTAAAAAAATTTTAGACTTTAAGAAGTAGCGTAATGGAATGTGTCTCTTCCTCTTCAGTATCGAACCCGGGAACTACCGTTTAAAAAGCAGCAGGTTAAACAACCACACTGTCCGTTCCTTCGGGGAGGAGCAGTAAAAATTCCTTTAAAATAAAGGAAGATTTTTCAATTTCTCATTTCGTTATTTGTTAAAGTAAAAAAAAACTTTTCGGGCTTCATTTTTAAGTTAATGCTTTCAAACTTCATATATCGATTGCAAACAACGGTAATTTTTAAACAAAAAACTTTTAAAAAAAGTAATGTTTACATATTTCTCGCAAAAGGGAAAAAATGAAAAATACATTTTTTTTAAACCGTAATTTTTAAGATATTTTATCAATCTTTGTACAGATTACGTATAATATTGTTCTACACATGGAAAAAAAGTTTCGTGAGTTTATTTTTATAAATAAAGAAGTTATTAAGTATTTAAATAAAATTTTGAGTATTTTTTGAAAAATCGTAAAAAAAACCAGTTTTTGGCATTAAATTTTTTAAATGACTGATTCTGAACGAGAAAAGCCTGAACTTTTTTTGTGTAAAATATTTTTTTCATTAACGAGAAAGAAAGTGTAAGCGGAACTATTTAGAAATAGTATTCATAAAAACGTATCGATTTCGACTCATTTTAAAAAAATCGTAAAAAATACAAAATATAATTATTTTGTAAAATAAATTATAGCATATCGTATCGAAATAAATGATCCTTCCGAATATGTAATTATTTTTTGTGTGAGTCTCATGAAAAGAATTAGATCGCGTTTTAAAAACGTCTGAAAAAAAAAGAAGTTTCGAATTTTCCCCTGGCGGTCAAAAATGGTACTAATTATGTGTTTTAAGGTTTTTAATTAATATCTTTTTAACTAATTGGAATATCAGAATATATAAATACCTTTTTGGTACCTTTGGCGAGTTTCTGCGTCGTGTGGTTAGTGAGAAAATTGTGTCGCATAGATAGATAGATGAAAAGATAGATACGTTTGTTTACTTTTTCTGACTTTAATAGTTTAGATAAAAATATAAAAAACTATAGCTCGGTCAGTTTTGGGGTATCAAGTCCCCGTAACAATTAAACACGCACACTCAAAACCCTAAAAGGTAATGGGAAATTAGAAAAAGTAGTTTCTTAGATTTGTGTTTTATTTTTTTATAATATGACATTATAAGCTTTATAAAAGCGTGGACTGCAATTCTTTCTGTAAATATATCATATATATTTATGTGGATATTATTGTCCAATAATTAAAATCTTTAATTATTGAATAAAATTTTGAAACAAAAACATATTATATCAACCCTTTGGCTTACTAGACTTTTTAAACATCCGTAGACACCCTCCACAGGTATCCACCTAGACCAGGGGTGGCGAAACTTTATGGATCAACGTACCATTTTTTCTAAAGAAGTGTTTAATGAGGTATAATCGGGCTGCCAAATAATTTTGATTTGTGATTGTTGGGAAAACAATAAAACTAATACTAACAACACAAAACTACATACTGCGAAAAAATACCTTTTGCATTGTATAGTTAAAATTTTTTAATTTATAATTGTAATTCAAATTAAAGTAGCATCAATATGACTTCTGCTGTTGCAGATTGGATGACAAGTAACTTATATTAGGATTGTAAGGTGTTACTTTTTGTAGAATACATGCTGAATTGGAGTCATCTGCCAAACGGTTTCCAAGCAAATAATTAGTTTTGCTGTGGTTCACTTTGACAAGAGGGTTTGTGATTTGTTTCAAAATACCGTTTAACTGACGATGTTCTGCATACCACTATTCCACAACATAAATGCCATGAACTAATAATGCCATGTTTCTCGGGTCATCAAATTTGAAATTCTCTGTTATACTTACTATCTTGTAATTTTTGTTCTTTTGCTGAATAACAGTTGAAATCGTAAATATAACACAGATAAACTTTAAAATATAGTTGTGTCGATGAAGTTAACTATGCTATGTGTAGACAAACTTTACATCATAAGCAATTGTAGTCTACGACTAACGAAAGACAATAGCGAATGAGCTCCCCACCGCCAAGCGACCGATCACTCGCGTTTGTTCGTAATACTTCATAATGAACTTTGAAGTCTTGAAATAAAATGCAAACCGTTTTGATCACTGGCGTGCCAAAAATATTGTGTCGTGTGCCATCAATGGCACGCGTGTCACTGGTTCGCCATCTTTGACCAAGACTCATTGAGTGAGTGAGTAAGTGACTTTAGGATTTATTGGCGCAAGAGCCGGTTTCGGCTATGCTGCGCCAAACACACACACATTTGTGTGTGCGTTTTATATACTATAAAAATTTAAAAATACATTCAAAATATTAAAA
>BMAU01020493.1:0-17500 GCA_019973935.1 Trichonephila clavipes
CATTGAGGAAAGCGAAGTTTTCTTCAAAATGACATAAATTTAAAAGAATAACTTTCGGAATCTCTCTAATGGACGAAGTAAAGTATCCTAATTTAAAAAAGCTGCATTTCATTTAACATCGTTCTTCTGCTGATCCTGCCTGTGTGAATCTGCATTTTCAATGGTGAATATAATTAAGACAACATATCCTTCCCGTTTCATAGAGGACACTTAGAGTCCAGTGCAAGATTAGCAGTTATTAATTATATATCAAGATATTCAAGTTTGGAGAGGACACAGTTTGCAGACTAAGTTTTCTACTGAGACCATAACAACCATACCATAAATGAGAGAGACCATAAATGAAAATGAATTATTTTGAATGGTTTGATAATAAATGCACCATTTTTGATATTATTAAATTTGTGTGTATAATTATTATGTTTGTATCTTGCGTTTTGCTGAAAACGGGGTTTTAAAAGTGTAAGTTTTATTTTTATTTTTATTTTATGGTAGTTATGTAGGTAAGTACATATTCTGTATTTATTATTACTATAACTTAAACAGCCCATGAGAGCTCTGGTCTAATGTGTCCAACTCAGTATACGCGACCTTGGTCTTCGAGGTGCGTGAGCAGATGTTCCGGTCAGGTGGTCGGTCTGGCGCGTATTATTATTACTATATAAATATTGTTGAGCTCTTTTTATATAGCTCACCCCCCCCCCTTCGCCATTGGATGGACCGCAACACCTCGGAAAAATTAGAAGTAGACCGTACCATGCAAAAGTCTGAACACCCCTGCTTTAGAACGTGAGAAAAAAAATCTTTTAATTTAAGTTTTTACCCAAGTCGCTAAAAATGAAGCCAATGTGACTGTATTTGTAATTCTTTAAATATTTAGTTTCAGTCAACTGATAATAATTCTAATTATAATTAAATTATCACATTGTCACCCAAAACATTCGGGTATAGAAAATTTCAGTTCAAAGGAGCGCTTTAAAATATGAGAAAAAAACCGTATAAAGTTTTGACACAAGTTGCTAAATCGGTCGCTAAGTCGCCAAAAATGATGCCGATGTGGCTGTATCTGTAATTCTTTAAATAATTAGTTTTAATCAATTCATTTTTATTAATTTTATTCAATTACCCTATTGCCATCCAAAATAATCGTGTATATAAAATTCCAGCTCAATCGAGCGCTTTAAAATGCATTTTATTAACGATTTGAAATTTGAACAAGAATAGGGAGATAGTGAACTCTCCAATATCTGGAAATGAAAATTTTCTCTTGTTTATCATGTTCCACGACAGAAATGCAGATTAGATCTTTCGTTGGTTACTGCTAGAAAAATGGGCGGTCTCATCAATCGCCTTCTTTATCTCCTGACGTCACTAGTCGGAATGACAAGCAGGAAATGAGAAACAAAATTCGTCCTTCTTAAACCATAAGCGCCAATGAACACAACAAACGCGTGGAATAATCTGTTACATAACGAAGTAGATGTTAAAATAGCAATTCGATTTGTTTGTTATTCGAGTGAACGACGGGAAAAGCAATGGAAGTGGAGAGTGTTTTAGTCACAGGTGCTAACAGGGGCATTGGATTAGAATTCGTTCGACAACTGATTCGATTGACCACCCCTCCCAAATTCGTGTTTGCTACTTACAGGAATGAGAACTCGATCAAGGTCAGTGGGTTGTCTTGGATACCGTTCTTTCCTCCTTAAACTGGTTCTTAAAACACCTGACTGTACCACGCCTTCATGTTCATTCTTCCAAATAATATATATAATAGTTAAGCATATTTTTTTGTATATATATATCATGAATTCTATTAACTTAGGATGGAATTTTCTGTGTATTCAACATATTGGGCCGATTTAATTTTTTCCAAGTTTTTGTTTCGAATTACATTTTAAAATCAAATCGCAAAATATAAAAAAAAAATATTCAAACATTTTAATTTAATAAGAAAATTAACAAAAGCCAAAAATATCGATTATTTTCGAATAATTAAATCTGAATACGTATACATCTGGACGAAAAATTTGAATATTGAATTATTTGTATGAACATTATAAGACTAAAATGAGCACTTGAGACTTAGCTTACAATGAAAGCTCGTGTTTTCTATCCCCACGTCCACTAATAGAAATAGTCTCTATTTTTCATCATTTGCTTATCAGGTCTTAACAAAATTGCATATTAAGATTCTATCATAACGTTATTGCCGAAAATGGCATCCCCCCCCAAATTTTTAAAAATTACGACCCATTTTGATGCACCCCAATAATCATTAATACAAATTAAATTAAATTAAAGTCCGATCTCTATTTAACGAAGTCGCTAAATCCTGAAAAGATTTTCTTTGTGAAGAAAATTCATTACATAGAGATTCATCTTTTAATATGTTTAATAATCCACTTAAAACAAATTTTAAATTCATTTAAACGCTTTATTAGTAAGTAAAGTAATTATTCCCACCTCTTTTTATAAATAAATTATTATTTTTTTGCATATCTTTTCCATCAAAAAATATTATAAGGAAAACAAGAAAAAAATTATTTTCCAGAAATACGTTATATTTTCAACATTTAAAAAGTATCTTATTTTAAAATTAATGAATTTCAATGACATTTTCTAATCTTAAGCCAACAATTATTTTAAACACATTTTTTGACCAGTGATGTTAAGTACCGTGACGCGCACTTAGAACACCAAAAATAAGACCGCAATTTACAGGTGTGCGTTATACGCCGGGTACAAAAATGAGAGCTTTAAAAATAAAAAGAGAGAGGAGTATAAAAAATAGAGTTCTACATATTTCGAAATGCTGTTTATTTAAAAGAAATGACATTTTTAATGAACTTGAAAGGTTGTAGTTCTAAAAGCCTAGTATTTGTGTGTGTGTAAAATCTTAAGAAAATAACTCGAATAAATCGCTTCAAAACATAACCGCATTACATACGCACATTTCAATTTTCTTCGTAAAAAAGGGTTGCGCATTACACACCTAAAAATCAAAAAATGCAGCTTCAAAGTATGGGTGCGCGTGATACGCCGCATTGTACGGTACATATTACATGTCTTCTTAAATTTATAATTACAAACGTATTTTCTCTCGTTTGTAATCCGCCTCGAATTGTTTCAAGTAATTATATTGTTTCATCATACAAAGATCCAGAATCATTTCAAAAAGAGGGGGAGTCGTATTACAAGAGAAAAAATTTCGTTAAACAGAAAATGCATTTCACTATTTAGAGCTTATTTTATAAAAAAAAAATCGTAAAATGGTTCCAGGAGAAAGTTCGCAAAACAGAGAAATTCGTAAAATAGAGGCTCGTAAAACGGAAGACCGACTGTATTTTATTTTAAAGCCATAACTGGGATCGTATTTATTTTAGGATAAAACTGACTAAATTGCTCAATTTTCATATGAATAATTCAAGATAACACGTGGCAAGGACGTGAAATCTACTCCCGTCCTTGCTATGCAGGTCTAGACCGACACCGAACCATTCTATAAATCCATTCAGAGGAGAAGGCGGTAGTATTACTTCAAAAACTTAAAAGTTTGCTCAATAACCCTTTTTGGAGAAATTATGATCTGAACAGAACTAGAAATTTAAAGACTCAGGAGGAATTCATACAGTCAGCCATGAAGGTCACTTGTTCTTTGGAGCTTTGTCAAGAGACTTCTATTTTGCCTCTACCTTTGTGCTCTTTGGATTACATTCATCTTCATATAAATCTTGAACTTCATGTGAAGATATTAATGAGTGAAATGCCTCCCGAACAACTGAAAGCTATAGCTTTGGAAACTATTCACAATCGATTCTCAACAAGCGAATGGCTACTTGCTTTTACTGATGGCGCCTATCGAGATAGATATCGGGGTGCTGGAGGCGGTATCTTCTGTGAATTGCTTAGCTTTTACCAGCCACTTGGTATTTTTACTACTGCCTTCGATTACGAGATAGAAGCTATTACAGTAGCGGTCGAGCAAGTAACACTAAGAAGCTTTAAGTTCAATAGGGCCGTAATCTCTGTTCTGACTCTACATAGGCATTACAGGCTCTATCTCAAAATTCCCTCTGTAATTCACAAAGAATTTTTAAATGCAGATCATTCTTAAAAGAAGTTCCTCATAAAATCTTTTTCTTTCCTCTCTCAGTGGGTACCAGCTCATTGTAATAAAACTGGGAATGAGCATGCTGACTTTCTTGCTAAGAAAGGAACTCTTGTGATCCCAAAACCCGCGAAGATTTCACCCTTTCATTCCTTAAGGCTTTTTTCTAATATGTCCTTTAAGAATTACTTTAAAATGGAAGTTGCGGAGTTGTGTGTCGAAGGACAAGAATTGGGCAATCCTGAACAAGGCCCCCTCCTGGGTTTCTGGGGCTCCTAGAAAAGTTGCTGTAGCTCATTTTAAACCTTTAACAGTAGCTCATTTTAAACCTTAACTACATGAGATCGCATCTCTACAGAATTGGTATCGCCAACTCACCGGATTAGCTCATTTTTAGTATTCTGCGTGACTCTGGTCAGCTTATGACCGCTGAACATTTGGTCGTGTGCGCTGCATTAATTAGCCGTATTTCAACTGTCGAAAAATATTGGAGAGCTCGTGCACTAAGGGCATAAGTGCTATTGTAATGTGTGGTTTTGTTTCACTGATGTGTTTCCCATTAGTGAAATAAAAAATATTAATAATTCATTTCGAAATTTTTTTTTCGTTCCGCATCTTGAGATGGGTCGTAAGTAAATCGAAATGAAAAACCTTCCAGACTTTTCTGAAAAGTAAATATCATTCTTAATGTCCTTTCTTACAGCAGTAAAATGGCAGAATAGTTTCAAATCCAATTAAACCCTGCTTCTCTCTAAATTTTATCAAAAACCATAAAATCCAATTTTCTGTCTCAACACACGCATATCTTCTCTTATAAAAAATTCAGATAATATTAAACCGTCAATACAAAAAGAACCTGTCTCTTTTATGTAAGTGTGATAAATATATCTTTTTTTATATCGATAAAATGTCTAATCAATCTTTTCAGATTCATTGATATCTGCTTTTTTCCACTCCAATCCCAACGAAGATCTACCAGAAATCTTTTTTTCTTCTAATCTTGGCAAGTGACATGAGTGCTTATTAACATCACACTCTATAAAGCAGTTAGTTTAAAACTTTTCGGGGTGAAAACCCCATTTTCTTTGCACACAAAAATTTTGTGCGACTCCATAAGCCATGTGCAAATTTTACACACGTTTGGATACTTCAACAGTGGCGTAACGTACCCCCTCCCCGCAACCCTGGGATTATGGGGGGCAGGGTTCTAGAGGGCTCAAAGCTAATACTATTAAATAAAGTTATTATTCCCACCTCTCTTTTTGTAAATAATTTTTTTTTACATATCTTGTCGATCAAAAAAAAAAGAAAAAATTGTAAGGAAAACAAGGGAAAAATCATTTTCCAGAAATACAGTATATTTTCAACATTGAAAAAATATTTTATTTTAAAATTAAGGAATTTTTCGATGGCGGTTTCTATTTATATAATTTTAAATCTACAACTAATATTAAACATATTTTTTAACCAGTAAAGTTAAGTACAGAGTACTTTAAACACCAAAAAATGCGATCGAAATTTACAGGGGCGCGATATACGCCGGGTGTGGTGGGGGCCGGGGATCAACAGTGGCGTAACGTACACCCTCGCAACCCCCGGATTTCTAGGGGGCTCAAAGCCACGAGTGCCTACCTTTTGTAAAATCCAGCTTGCGGGCCTCAATGATTGATTGATTGAATATTAACGTCGCACTGTTCAGCCACACGAGGGCTTTTGGCGACGGACCACGTAATTTTGAACCATGGTCAAGTGACGTGGACGACACCTGAGCTGGCACTCCCCTCTCCTAACTACCACAACCACACCAACGGGAGGACGTTTCAGCTCTCGACAGATTTAACGATTTTCTCGACAGCGGGTCTTTAGTGGTACTAGGCTCAAACTCGTGACAAGGCAAGCCACGATCCGATACCTATACCACTCGGATACCGCGGCCGTTGCGGGTCCCAAACCTGACTTAACAGGGGGATCCAAATGTTCGCCGTTACGCCATTGTAATTCAATCTATGTATTATTTAGTGCATATTATTGCTTTACAGTAATAAACATCCATAGTAAGTTTTTACTTTGAATGTCATTATGCAGAACTTTTAATTATGTAGCAAAATAAAAAAAAATGTTTTATAAATTAATTACACGGTTAGTTAATGTATAACTATAAACTGCTTATTAAGTGTAGTCTCATTTTGAGTTCACTTCTGAGATCATCATCTTTTATTAATAAAAACATTTGTAAGTTTTAAGTATCAATGAAAAGGATGTGCTTGTTATTTTAAATTATGTTATTAAATATTGGGAATATAATCGACACCACCGTACGAAAAAACTTCCTTAATATTCTTTAAATTTGCTGGATACTTCGGTTATGTGGTTTTTAAAGACGGAAATGCAGTCTCACATAAATTAGTCGTAGAAAAAGGTAACGGATACTCTGTATTATAGGTCCCGATGGTCGAGTGGTAGTGTATCGCGTTTTCACGCCGCAGGTCTGGGTTCTATTCCCGGGCTGGGCAATGTCGACTCAACCTTTCATCCCAACTGCAGTAGGTCGATAAATGAGTACCAAGCTTGCTTGGGGACTTAAAAAACTGGGGGCCTCCCTTCAGACTGACCACCTGTTTGGGACATCTGCTCATGCACCTCAACGGTCACGTATACTGGGATGGGCACAGTAGACCCTGGCCTTCATGGGGTTTTGGGCCACTGAGTTTGAATTTATTAGCAACGACTCTGAACAACTTTTTCCCCAGTGAGCTGAAAAAATTGTTCCAAATAAAAGTTGCTTGAAATTCCAGCCAATGGGGGTTCTTCGGCGCCCTACTTCATAAACAAAATGACAGCTTCGGCCTCGCGAAATACATCAGATATGGTGTATAATATTTTGAACAGAATGGCGCTCCACATTTCTGAAAGCGCCCGTCAACAAAAGCGCGAGCAAAATAAAATAAATAATATTTTCTGGAGCAGAAAAATCGGTGAGTTATTTTTCAATGAGGAGATAGAGCGCAGCTGACATCAGAGCATGTCGTTTTGTGTATGGCAAAACTTCATCCTCAGCTGCGTGAAAAATGATCCTAAACGGTTGCTTCAAATATGCGTGTGAGATAGGATCTCCACCTAAGGGTTAAGACTGTCGCTGATTGTGCGACGCTGTAAACGTACTGTTAAAAGTAGGTCATGGTTAAAATTCACGAGTCATCTTCTTCAATAAAAGGTCCTTCTTTTGAATGGTGCAGTAAATTTTGTGTTCCGCTACCGTAGAATCTAAAGCTCAGCGGCGTATCCGAAATTAGTTGGCTTAGGCCATGTGGTTTCGCGTATATGCAAGAGAATAATTATTAAGATTATTAATAAATTATTTTTTGCGTCATGTCTGTAGACTCTTACATTTCATTTTATTTTCCAGGAACTGGAAAACTTCAGAGATGAAGCCAAAGATTCTGTAGTTATCTTGATTAAAATGGGTGAGTTTTAGAAAATTTATGCATAGAACTTTTTTCTTCATTGGAAGCTCATATTTCCCAAGTTCTTTTTAATATGCTTTTATAAGTTTCACTTGTATGTAATGGAATCTTTGGACTCGATTTTTACCCACTTAAAAGGTCCGATTAATTCAAAATTTTGCACACTTGTCAAGGACCAATGACAATGCAATAATTTCATAATTTTGTTCCATTGTCCTGATTAGGATTGTCAAAAATAACGATTTTAAGGATTCCGAGATTTGGCGACTGGTTCATCATATCGTTTCCATATTTGGCGACTAATTGCATTTACCATTTTCAAATTCAGCGACTAATTCCATACTCCATTTCCAACTTTGGCGACTAATTCTAGATACAGCGACTAAAAGACCCTACCCCTTAAAAAGGTGCAACCCTAAAAATGAAAATGCTTGTTATTAGTAAAAATAAATCAAACAAAAAGTGTTCTTTATGTAAGAAAGGGAAAAAAAAGACTCGTGCATGTGAGTAAAAATAATTTATGTTATTAACTGCTAAATATTTTTTTTTATTTTTATAAAGCAATACATTTAAAAGTGATGATACGAATTAACATTATCAAAACATGTTTAAAAGGTGATAAATTTATGTTCTAACTGCTGTTTTTTTATTTTGATAAAGCAATATGTTTAGAAGTTGTTGTTCTCGTGTCCATGAATAAATGCAGTAGATATCACTAAATTCCGTCGAAAGTCTTGATCACTGCCTCTGCTATTCTGGGAGCATCAGGGCTGTACAGGAGCTCCCGCAAAGAGTCCCTCAGAGGGACCATTCCCATTTTTAGTAACTTTGTTGCGACGGTTGGGCATTCCAAGATGTGATTGGGCGTCAGTTGAAGATCTGGGCAGTGTTTTCATTGAACATATGATCTTGTCTTATCTGGGTGAATCTTCATGCCCTTAAGGTGTTCAGTTCTCAATCTGGCAATTGTGGATGTTATAATTCGGGGACAGTCAAATTCCGTAACTAGGGGTTTTTTAAAAGTGTGATTCATAATTCTATGTTTGGCTACTGCGTTAGCATCGTCAAGTGTGATGGTGGTGCACTTGTGATCGATGTCTCTAGCTTCTTTGGCGAGGCTATATCTGCACATTCGTTACCCTCAATGTTGACATGTGCGGGTATCCATTGCAGGATACAGGATTTTCTTTTGCTGTGCAGCTGTTCTAGAAGGGTAATAATATCACAGGAGATGTTAGTCTCTCCGTTTCTTATGGCTTCTATGGCTGATTTAGAATCTGAGAAGATTACTAATCCTTCTGTAGAATCAATAACATGTGGGTTTTGTTGATATAATATAAGGGCCTCTCTAATTGCCACGAGTTCACTTGTGAAGTTTGAGGCGATTATGCCTGTGTTAATTTTGTGTTTGTAGTTATTACCATCTGGGAGGAGTAAGATGTTTCCGACACCTCCATTGGTGAGGGATCTATCTGAGGAATTGCAAAGTTATTTTGAGAGAGTATTGCTATCGTTTCCAGTCCTTTTTGTCTGAGAGTTACAGGGTCTTCTGTTTTGGAACATGGCTGCAACAATTCCAATTCGAAACAGGTATTCTTTGGTGGTTTTTTTGGAATGAGGGGCTCCTGAAGGAACTCCAAGGAGGAATGATCCAAATTGAGTTCTTTTCTGATTTCACTATCAAGTTGGTGAGTCGAAGATCTTTTGAGTCTTGTAGAATGCTTCCATTTATCAAAAATTCTTCTAGAGATATGGTCCAAACCATATGAGCGTAGTTTATTAGTGAACTTGATAGTGGCAAAAGTTTGCGCCTGCTTTCTAGCGGAGGCAGGCCGCATTCATTATTCGGCCTTTTCATTATTGGTTGATGACACTGCTCCAATAATAATTTTGGCAGCTCTGTGTTGTACAGAATCAAGTTTCCGCTTAACAGAAATAGAGGCTGGAGTTCAAATTGGGGTCGCATATTCTAAAACCGGTCTGATAATAGTGCAGAAAGTGCTTTTTAGGGTTTGAGGTCTTGAGCCCCAAGAAGTTCCGCATAGCTTTCGAAGAATATTCAGTTTTCCAAGAGCTTTGTTGGTAGTTTGTTCGATGTGCTTTGAAAAGCGGAGTTCGGGATCTAAGGTTACTCCAAGATAGGTGGGTAGGTCGACTTTTTTGATTTGAGAGTTCTGCATTTTGATATTAGCATTAAAACTGCTTCTGTGTCGTCTATCGGTAGACAAGATGCAGTAGTTTGTTTTGTCTGCGTTGATGGTTAATTTAAGATTCTCTGCCCATTCAGCAATACCTTTCAGTGTTGTGTTTAGGGCTTTTTCCGATTCTGTAATGTCATTGTGTGAGTGCCATACAGCAATATTATCAGCGTAGCAGGCGATATTTGTGTCTGAGTGAATGTGATGGTGTATGGTGTTCATAAAGATGAGAAAGAGCAAGGGGCTTAAGACAGAGCCTTAAGGAACTCCAGCCCACATTCTGCGAGATTCTGAAAGTGCCCCGTTAAATCTAACGGAAAATTTTCTTCCTCTGAGAAAATCATTTATCCACAATAACGCTTTGCCATTAATTCCGGTGCCTTGGATAGTATGGACCAGTTTTTGACGCCAAACTCTATCAAATGCTGCTGAGATGTCCAAAAATACTGCTAAAGTTTTCTTGTGAGGAGGCTTTTCTTGAAAACCATCAATTATCGACTGGTTCAGGTAAAAGAGCTGGTCGGTAGTACTATGATGGGTTCGGAAAGCTGTTTGATAGAAGTGAAGTTTTTTGTTTTCGATGAGCCAGTTCATTAGCCTACGGTGGATAACCCGTTCCATGAGCTTGCAGAGGGTGCTGGTGAGGGAAATTGGCCTATAGTTTTTGCACTCGGAAGCATTCTTGTTTGGTTTCAGAATTGGAATGACGGTGGAAAGTTTCCAGATTTTGGGCAATTTGCCAGTAGCCCATGAAAGGTTAAAAATTTCCAATAGTTCTTTCTTTGTAAGATTTCCAAAGTGTTGGACCATGCGGCCAAAAATAACATCCGGACCAGGGGCTTTGCCGGGATTCATTTTAGCAATGGCAGCTTCTAGCTCTTCCATTAAGAATGGTATGGTGAATATATTTTTATGGTTATATCTTTTTGAGTCTTGAATGGTTTTCCTGTAGGTACGCAGCAGTTTCCTGTCATTTGCGTTGAAGGTTAGCTTGCTTTTGTTTTCATAGTGCTTTGCTACAGGGAAGCAGTTTCCTTATTTGTGGCTGCATCTCTTCCAGAGGATGATATGATGTTAGTAAGAATGTCTGCTTTTTGGTGTGTTTATTGATTATTCAGAGTTTTGATGACTTTCCAATGCTGAGATATTTTTTGGGGATCTAAAGTTTCGCAGAATTTAGTCCATTTTTTACGCTTGCAGGAGGAAATCACCTCTTCAACTTCGTGAATCTTATTCTGTTTGTTTCAGTATTATTCTTCTGAAGTTCTGTACTTAGTTTGTCACGTTCGTTAATTAAGTTCTCTATGTTGGTGTCTTTCCAAAACGGGACCCAGTCATTTCTTCTTTTGATCCTAGGGATAGAACGTTTTGCAGCTGCATTAATATGCGAAGCAAAGGACTGTAGTCTCTCGTCGAGGGTGTGTGGCGAAGAACGGGAGCAGAGCATTTCAAGTTCAGAGGTGAATTTTCCCCAGTTTGCTTTCCGAAAGTTCCAGGATCTTTTGCTTTGGATGGTGCCATCAACTCTTTGGTTTATCGAAGTTATAATAGGAAAATGATCGCTAATAGCACTTTTTGGAATCTTCCATGTCGCTTGACTTGCTGTTTGGTGGTTAATGGCCGTGATGTCAAGGGCTGATGTTGTGCCGTTGGTTTTGGAGAGGTAGGTACTTCTCTTGTCATTTAGTATGGAGAGATCGTTGTTACAGAGCAGGTCTTCAATCTGTGAGCCTTTCAAGTCTAGGGTCCTGGACCCCCAAGATGGGCTCTTGGCATTTAGGTCTCCTAAAAGAATTTTTGTGTCCGATTTTATGTCCAAAAGCGTGTTAAGGAGATCTAAGTTGATGTCAGAGTTGTCTGGATGGTAGGTATTAATGATTGTTACTTCCTGCTGCGGTAGGAGTACAGTGATTGCTTGTACTTCCGTGCTGTTCTCATCGTAATCTGCAGTTGGTGGCAGTATGATTTCTCTAAATTTTATGTCTGCTGATTTAACAAGGAAAGCAAGGCCGCCACCTGCCCGGTCTTTTCTGTCTTTTCGCAGAGTAGTAAAGCCTTTGATTTTTAGCTTCAGATTTGGGTTAAGCTTGGTCTCTTGTAGACACGCAATATGTACCTTATTTACGTTGAGGATCTCAGTGAACTCCTCAATCTTTCTCTGGGTACCATTAATATTCAACTGCAAAATGTTTAGGGTCCTCGTAGCATACTTCTCGCCATGGGCCCGGACTTGAACCCGTGGCGCGTCGGCTACCCCGAACGCGGTAACATCTGAATCACTCAATATTGCACTATTCCTGGAAAGAAAGGTGCCATGGCCTCCAGGAGGCTGCCTGTTAGTCCACGGAAGGTATTTTATTTCCCTTCTACCACCCATTGGAAACCAATGGAGGCGTTCCCCACCTGGGGACGCGCCCTCTGGGGGCTACAGGCTCCCCCGAGGGATATGTTTAGAAGTGATGATACCAATTAACATTATAGCAATAGGGTGATAATACGATTGACTTTTAATATTTCTTTTTAACACAGTTTATTAGTTAGACCTGTATCTATAGAGACGGAATCTTTGAAATATATCACATCCGAGGCCCCGTAAGCGGAGAGAATAAACACCCTTCAGACCCATTAATTAATATCTATTGAAAACTAATTCCAGGAGCCACGTATATAACTCCGGCTCCAAATATCAAACAAGGATAAATTCAACAAAAAAATGAATAAATGATAGTTTAATTAATAATAGACTAAAAAAATAGGCTTTTATTGTAGATCGAACTAAAAAATGAAAAATAAATTATAGTTTAAGAAAAACTAAAAAAAACACGCTTTTATAGGGAATCGAACTAAAAAGTAAAAAAATAATTCTTAATATAAGAATAAGATGATTAACGAGAAAATTAATGTCTTTGTGGTTAAACCGTGGGGGTGCTTTGTACTACATTTGAACACTGACTCAGTATTTCAGAATAGAACTAGTAAGAAATTATAACAATTAATATATAGCATCCCACGCTTTAACCACAAAGACATTAATTTTCTCGTTAATCATTTTATTCTTATATTAAGAATTATTTTTTTACTTCTTAGTTCGATTCACTATAAGCGTGTTTTTTAGTTTTTTTAAAAACTATAATTTACTTATATTGTATTTTTTTGCACGGGAATTTCTCTTTTTCGTTTAAATATATTATAGTTTTTTTCAAAATATTAGAAACCTTTCAATTTTTTATTTGGTCCACTTATATATATAAAAAAACCCATTACTACTTTAGGATATACTTCTGAGATTCTAACCAAAATAATAGCCCTTTCCTTCTTTCTCAACTTGGTGGCCGCGGTAGCCGAGTGGTATAGGCATCGGATCGTGGCTGGCTTTGTCACGAGTTCGAGCCCAGTACCACTAAAGACCCGCCGTGTAGGGCAGCGATGCACGCTAAATCTGTCGAGAGCTGAAACGTCCTCCCGTTGGTGTGGTGTGGTAGTTAGGAGAGGGGGGTGCCAGCTCAGGTGTCGTCCACGTCACTTGACCATTGTTCAAAATTACGTGGTCCGTCGCCAAAAGCCCTCGTGCAGCTGAACAGTGCGACGTTAATCTTCACTCACTCACTCTTTCTCAACTTGTAATTACTCGTTACTTTGCTAGTGTTACTGGCATGAAACACTTGTATAATAAAGGTTGTTTAGCGTAGTTTGACCAAAATAGGACCAACAAATCAATAACTCAAATTAACGTGTACGAGTCGAAATTATTACAGTTATGTTAAAAATATGCGGGGTAATAGATCACGTGGAAATTGAATTCTACGTTCACTTGAAAGGTTTTACTGTTTTTTTTTTTTTAGTATTAGTACTTTATTTATGTCTATCAGATTTTGAAATTAATTTTATGGGGTGTTGCACAGATGTGACGAAGCTGCAGGATATCAAAGCAGCTGCAAAGTTAGTCCAGGACAAAGTGGGCATAAGAGGTCTCAATCTTCTCATTAACAATGCTGGGTACGCCAAACTTCAGGGATTTCCCGAGGTTACGGAGGAGAGCTTCTTCACACACTTCCACACCAACACTGTCGGACCATTTATGGTTTTACAGGTAAGAAAAGTTTTCCAGTGCAAAACGTCAAATTTTGTCAGTGTTTTTCTATTCCACTGACTGAAATATTCACGAGGCTCATTCCGAATAAGGATTTAGAATAGATCTTTCCTTTTGTTAGAATGTAACTGTCAATTTAAAAAAAAGTTTTTTAAGCACTTGTGTGAAATAAAATACAGAATTTAAGTCCTAATTTAATTCACACATTTGGAAACAAAATGATGTCAAATTGCTTTAACAGTTTGATTTTGTGTTTCGGATTTCAATCCAATATGAGGATAATTACTCGTTGAGTTGTCTATAAATAATATCATGCAAATAAATGTAATACTATTGAAACCGTTTTGTAATGGAAGTCAGGTTTTACTTTCTCTCTTTCTCTCTGAAGTGAAAAGTTTAATTTAACAATCTTACAATTGGTGCGTTTTTTGGAAGTATTTGATTGATTTTTACTATTGTAAGGGACTTCAATCAACATAGGATTTATCCCCTTGAAGGAAAAGAAGTATGGTTTAATTTTCTGGACAAAAAAATCTAAACGTTGAACTTTTAAAGTAAAAGTGGTAGGGCAATGGGGATCAATTTCGATGACTAACTTAGCAGGAAGGATCCTTTAACTCTTTCATGCGCTGAATTTCTGACAAAAACAATTACGCAAATATGTTAGATAGAACTCACAAAACTATAATTATGGGTGCAAAAGCTCTAGTACATATTGATGATATTAAACATTTATCAAATAAAGGGTGTCCAAAATTTTAAAAAATAGGTGATACATATTTTGTACCACTACGCTTCAAGCAGCATGATAGTTCTGGAAACATGATTTTTTTCCTCCCTAGACACAATAGTAACTTTAGTTAGTCATTTTATAATAAATAAATAAATAAAAATACACTTTTTCATCTTATTCCTATATATTAAAACATTTCCAGTTTTTCCTAATCTATTGCTGTAAGCTTAATTTTAGTTTAGTCCTAACTCACCTGTTTTTGTTTTAATTTTAAATATTCTATTCTATTCATTATTTTATTCTACCTAGTTTTTATTTAGTCAACATATATAATAAGTGTATTAGTTGTATGTAATTTTTCCTGAACACGAGTAGGCACGAGGTCATTTAGGACATTTGTATAATTTTGTGTATGTGTGTACTATTATTTAATAAATATTGTCATTTAAAAAAATGTAACTTACAACAAATCTATCTGGCACAATAAACATGTCCATTATTGCGAAAAAATAAGCGGAATGCATTTCGTATTTGTAAAGAATTTGGCCTTCAAAAGCGTGGTGGTGCATTATTTTGGACTCTCGTATTTTCATACTAGCAATGAATATGTGAGGTAATAATCATTGTAATATCGACTTATTTAGTTACGTAATACATGTATTTACCTTATTTATATCAAATATCACAATAATTACTTTCATTTACACTTAAAAAAGTACACAACACAGTCACTTCCAAAAAAATACCACTCAATAGACTCACAGCTGATCAAAGAAAGAACTTCTGCATATAAGTCCATTGTACACAATGAGCTTCAGACATGTGTTGGAAACTTGAGTAACTGCTAGGAGTTCACCTCTGAGGTGATTTAGAGAATGTACCATCTAGCATCAATTTCTGAGGCATTGAAACAAGTAGTGCGTTTTATATACCACGGCACAATAAATGAATAAGAATTGGTGGTACATCTAAGCATGAAAGAGTTTAACAGTAACATGTGCTACACATTGTTGTTTTCTACATTATATTTGTGCAAAAGTCCTGAAAAGCTACAGTTGGCAAAATGTTTATTTGTATACACAAAATTTTGTATGTTCTTCAAAAATAAATTAAGTAGTATAACTAAAAGTTATTGAGATACATTTAAGTTGTTTTAAAAAATAAATTCTTTCACAATAAAAAATAAAATAAGCATTTATTTCAAATAAATGAATTATTTTTAAAAAAAATTATACAAAAGATTATTTGTACACTTGCTTAGTAAACATTAACAAAACATATGCAACAATGTAATGAAATTTCAATACTTTATAAATAGTCCATTGGCATTTATAACTGATTCGAGACACCTTGGCATTGACTTAATTAATTTCTTTGTGATTTCTGTGTCAATGGAGTTCCAAACTTCTTGAAGTTTTTCTTTTAAGTTCTCTTTACTTGTTACATTTTTTTTCGAACTTCAGTGTCCAAATTCATCCATAAATTTTCGATAGGATTAAGATCTGGATATTGTGGAGAGTTTCAAGTCACCTTGGAGCATGATAAAGCAACCAGGTCTTAGTAACTATAGCGGTGTGCTTCGGGTCATTGTCTTGTTGGAATATAAAAGTGTTCTCCATGCTGAATTTCTTAGCACTATCTAATGTCGCAACACATCGATATAAGCTAAAGCATTCATTTTATTGTCAATAAGTGCCAAGTTACTCGCTCCATTATGAGCTACACATCCCCACACCATAACATTTCCGCCACCGTGTTTTTAAAGTGGGAAGTACATTTTTGGGTTCAAGAGCTGTTTTATTTTTTCTCCAAAAATTTCGAATACTTGGTGGTGTAAAAATCTCAAACTTGCTTTCATCAGAAAAATTAACCTTTTTCAAAAATCCTTGGACTTATTTTTGTACTTCATGGCAAACTCTAGAAGTCTTTTCCTGTTTACTTCACTAATATAAGGTTTCTTTCTGGGAGTTCTGGCTTTCAGACCAGTGCTATTCAGCACATTTCTGACTGTAAATTTAAATATAATCTGAAACTATTTAGATATTTCGATAAACTAAGAAAAACTAAGTTAAATCTAAAAAGTTTAATCAAAACTTTTGCCATACTTACACCAAAAGAATTCTGTACAAATACTCTTTTTGCAATGATTTTTCACATTTCTCCAGATTACAATTTATTTTCACACTTAAAAAGAAAAATAATTTACATAGAACAGCTAGAAGCATTAAAGAAATGCATGATTAATTCGCAACTAAAATATGGGTATTTATTTCATCAAAAACGAAGAAAAAAGTGGTGTGCAAATAATATTTTTGTCAACTGTAGAACTATACTGAAGATTCGAACACTTCTCTTTTATTATTTCACCGATTACAAACGATTCCTATGTTTCGAAATACAACTCAAATTTTCAAAATAATTGCTTTAATAGAAGTCATAATTTGTTTTTTAAATTTCTCTTGATATATTTTCTTGTGGGTGTCTTCTGAAGCAATCCATTTGACATATGCATTAAACTATATATAATTTTATCTCGCAAGTTCATGATATTTCTTATCTCTCTATTTTCTAAGCGCCATAGATTTTTATGTATTTATGTATTGAAGTGTATTTTTGGCAATATTCCACTTTTTTCTCTTCCGTAAAAATTATTTAATTTTTTTCCCCTCAAAATAAAAGAAGACTACTACAAATGTCATTTTCGAGCATTCAAAGAAACGGTACAGCCAATAAGAATGTTTCTTATATTCGAGCATGTGTAAACAAAATTATGTTTTGACATGCACTAGACTAGTTTTCTTTTACTGGCAGCACATCCTGACATTTATACATGACAGAATTGTGGTCAACGTAATAATACGTAAATATCCAATTAGGCGTATTCACAAACTCACACTAATTTATTTT